>JAQQSZ010011419.1:0-12256 GCA_028646595.1 Phalanger gymnotis | reverse complement strand
AAAAAAATATCCTGACTCAATTCAGATGACCTTACTGAGTTTTTCATAGTTTTTTCTCTGCTTCTTCATAGTCTGTGACAGATGCTGGTACAAAAGCTGCAACTATTTTCAAGGTGGTCTTTGTGTATATGCTGATACGTTCACTACAAAGCACTACAACAAAATGTCCCATGAAATATTGTTCCTGTTGTGTGTGGATACAAAATATAGCCAAATATATGATGCATACCCCAAAATATAATCTTTTATTTCCTTTTTGAAGCTGAGACTCTGAGTCATTCTTTCATTTGGCTGCATTTTGCTTTTGTCTCCTGATTTCATTTATAGTGAGAATGTCAAGATGGATATGATTCAGTTCCTCCAGTAGTGGTAGGTCAGTGGACAAGGATCTTAAATCCAGAGTACCAACAACTAAGTTAATGTTTATAAATGGTCTAAAACTAATGTTGTCTTAGTACTCTCTGGCCTCTTTTCTACCACTGTGTCACTGTTACCATAGAAGTAGAAACATTCTACAAAAGACTGATGACCATATATGTTTCCTTTTAATATCCACTGAGAATATTCAATAAAAGAAAAATACAGAACAGCACTGGAGTAGAGGTTTCCCATACACTTCAATGCCTCATTGTAATGTGATGGTGACCTTGTGTTTTCAAAGGCTATGCCGGTTGAGTGCAAACTATGTCAGATTCTACAATACTCTTTCCTAGTTAACAGACTATATCTGTTTTCGAAGGCCCAGCCACACTAAGTATGGGAGACTCATCACCTTCCTAAGTTGATGGTGGTGGACAAAAGATGGTGAATTAATTCACTGACAATGGTCTTCTCCAGTGCTTCTTAAACTGTAGGTCGCGACTAAAATTTGGCAACAGTAAAAGGTTTCTGAACGCATGACCAAAAATTAATAAAAAATCAAACGCACAATGAATCTGAGGTGTTTCTGGCAGCACTTGGCTGTGTTGCATTGAGCAATTTCATTGCAAGATTGGTTCTGAACACAAAGCATACCCACTTTGCCCTGCGCATGCCCTCAGGTCATGTAATGCCAACAAACACTGTAGAAACAGGAAAAGGGGTCTTGGGTGGAAAAAGTTTAAGAAGCCTTGCTCTACACAATGGGGTAGGTAACTTTATTAATATGATACTGTTGAATCCAGAGTGTGTCCTTCCTTGAAGAGGAAGACAAAGGAATCCTGTCATTTGGTGAATTTAGACATTTAGTTAAAAGAAGCAGACATAAGATTCAGGTTCTCACACTTGTTTTGTAAAGTTATTATGTTGCATGGCACTTCCTATTAGAACATTACTAAACAGCGGGTATCTCCGCTAAAATTATCCCAAGACAATATTTACAAATGAGTGATAATCTCTTTTGTTGTTGTTCAGTCATTTTAGTATGTCTGACTTTTTATGGCCCCTTTTGGGGTTTTCTTGGCAAAGATACTGGAGTGGTTTGCCATTGTCTTCTCCAGCTCATTTTATGGATGAGGAAACCAAGGCAAATAGAGTTAAGTGACTTGCCCAGGGTCACACAGCTATTAAGTGTCTGAAGTCACATTTGAACTCAGGAAGATGAGTCTTCCTGACCCAGGCCCAGCACTCTATCCACTGAACTACCTAGCTACCTGATACTCTCTTAGGACTGTTGAATTAAGGCAAATGAAAAACAGAGGAAATCACTTCTTAAAGAAAGGAAATACTGAACATGACCACTATAATGCACAATGACAAAATGTCCCACGAAATATTGTTCCTGTTGCTTTTGGATACAAAATATAACCAAATATATGATATACAACAAAAACATAATCTAAATATATCATATAGTATATATGTGATTACATATAATTAACATATAAATGTATTAATATATTTATTAATATGTACATGTAACATTAACTTAAAAAAATTCAGATTCTGTCAGCTTGTAGTGAATTCAAACTTAAAAGTTAGGGCAGGAAAATTGTGCTTTTTCTTTTCAAAATATCTCTGTTATCTCTACTCTTAAATGCCTTATTCCTCTCTTATTACAGATTCCTTTTCCTGCTAATCTTCCATCATTTGGAATTATCTATATTTGCCAAAATCATTTCCTGACTTGTCAAATTTCATCTTATATCCAGTCTCATATTTCCTCTATCATCTTCGACACCTTAACTTCTCTCATAAAGTAACCAAAATCTATTTTTATAAACCTCACAATTAGTTTCTGACTTTTCTTGAAACTTTCTTCTTATCTTCAATTTAAGCTCTGTCCACCTCTGCATCTATATGTTACTTGAATTTGTGTGTCTAGACGATCTAATCATTTTGTGGCATTTCACGCTACCATTGTATAAAACACAATATTTCAAACGCAACTGTATTGTATCAGTACTCAATTACATGTGAAAATAGTTTATGAAGAAGACACTGAAATGTCTTCATGTCTATTACATTCTTTTCATTGTTGTTGAAATGTTAATATAGCTAATGGGAAAACAAAACCTCAAAGGCTTAGAGATTTTGTTTTTTGTATTTTGCTGCTACAAAATACAAAATAAATGAAATATTAAAAAAGTAAAATACAAAAAAATAAAAAAAATTATAGGTGTACTGGTAAGTGACATATAGGATTATCTCATGAATCCGAGATTTCGAGCTAGAAAAAACTTTGGAGATCAGCTAGTCTAATGCTCTGGTCTTGCTCAAATTCACCTTAGTAGTAAATGGCACAGATGGAATTTGAACCTAGGTCTTCTGTTTCTAAATCCAGTGCTCTTCAGTTGAAGACACATTAATTAAATGCAATCTTTTTTTTCTCTTAACTGACTTATATTAACAGTATTTGTAAACCACCAATTGATGCCTTGAGGGGATAAATCAAAATCAGTGAAGAACGTTTCAAGCAAATCTCTCAGTGAAGACGAATAACCTGTCACTAAATATGTGAATCTATTATTCAATTCGACAGTTTAGCTAACCTCTACCATGCTTCCTCTAAATATTAATGATGTCGGTATAAGAATCCTTAATATTTAATATGTTACCGCTTACATGTTGCATTAGTAAAGATTCTGTAAGCTTGGCTGGTTAGGTCAGGGTGCACTGCTAATGAAATCAAGGCCATGGATCTGATCCCTCTGAGGACACTTGGCGCTGCAGAGGAGAAACTCATTTTCATGGTCATAGGTTAGACCCTCAGTCCCCAATCCCTTGTTTTATAAATGCATGTTGCTGGTCCTACTGGGAACTGAGTGAAAGAGTCTGTCTACCATCACAGAAGCAGCTCAGAACACATGTCTTACTGACACCAGGCTAGGAGCATTATCTTTGTTTACAAAGGGAAGAATAAAAAACAAATAGCTTACCTGCTCATTATCTTCTTCGTCACTACTTAACTTAAGGTCATCTTCTAGCATTCTGGAAGAAAGGGAGAAAAAAAGGTGTTTAGTTGACATAATATTTTAGCACCAGAATGACATTTTTATTTCTACAGACATTCAATAATGAGGCTACTTATTTAATTTGTTGACTTTTATGTTTGTTTGTTCTCTTAAGTCCCTTTCCTCCTAAGCATTTTGCAGACAGCGGACTCCTACTTCATGACCATTAATTCCCACGATGAGAGAAAATGAACAAGAAAATTAACCTTGGCAGGAATATGACCAAAGGATTCTTTCCTCTATTTCTGTAAACAAACCATATGTATCCTCTTTTGAGGGGTCCTTCAGACAGCACTTTTGCTCTTACTCTATAAGGAAGCTGGTGTGCCTATAAAAGTAATATGACTGATTTTCAGGTAAACATGCCAGAATTTATGCACCTAAATGTGTGCTGTCCTGCTAAAAGGAGTCCATATACACCTTCTGCTGGCTAGGGGCAGCAAATTTGTCCTTCAGAGACAGTTTATAATCCACACAAGGCTTGTAATTCAACAGACTCATTAACTTACATTCGTAACTTTTTTGGCCCAAAATTTACCCAATTCAATCTTCCACCTCAGCTTTATTCATTTGGACTTAGATCTAAAAAATTTTCTGTTTTTCTAAAAAATAAAATATAACCACAAAAGGCGGCAATGTATCACCATTGGGAATATTCAGACAAATTTACTTGAAGGTAATTCTTCCACCTCCAAAAATATTTTAAGCAATGGTAGCATCGTTGGAGTAAGTGTGCTTTCCTAAGGTGATTCCATTAAAGAGGATAATACTCATATGGATGTGAAAGGTTTAGTACATATGGCGAAAAATCAGTCACATGAACTAATATGTTAATATTTTTAACCACCTTTTGGATACATAAATGGCTTATTATTATTAATGATAACATTACCCCTGCAACAGATAAAAGGTTTAAGCCTGGAGAAAACAACAAGGAATTAATCTGTCTTGGAGATGGCAATGACATCTCTATGGGACAGGCTATTTACCCATTGTCTGGGTTCATTTCCCTTTCTCTATTCTGGGGCGAATAAAGTCAAGTAAACTTTCCCAAAGTTATCACTTAAAATTAAAGCCAAGAAAGTAATTGCAGCAATTTTATGGAGTCTGTGTGTAAATACATATGAAACATGGTGAATTAATTGAATGTTATTTCCCTTTAATGTAAATACATAGAAATAAACCTAATCTGTAAGCTAACACAAATGTTTTACCTGACCATTGGAACAAATGTATAGTTTTCTTAGCTAACTAAGAGGACAATACCCTCATGGATGTGTAAATTCAATTACTTTTAAAAAATCAGTCATGTGATTTTTGTATTCTCCCAAAGTATTCTAATTAAGATCTAGCACCCAACTTTTTATCCATAAGGCTAAAATGTAAACTTTTAGGGATACTTTTGATCTTGTGCATAACTTGCTTTGTATACATATATTTATCTGCTTGTCTCCCCATTAAACTGTAAATACCCTGAGGGAAGGTGCTGTCTTTA
Source organism: Phalanger gymnotis (assembly GCA_028646595.1). Classification (NCBI taxonomy): domain Eukaryota; kingdom Metazoa; phylum Chordata; class Mammalia; order Diprotodontia; family Phalangeridae; genus Phalanger; species Phalanger gymnotis. Next base: position 7,330 of record JAQQSZ010011419.1, on the reverse strand, counting down.
GCCTCTTTTTTATATCCCCAGTGCTTGGCACAGCGTCTGGTACACAGTAGGTGCTTAATATATGTTTATTGATTGATTAGTGCTACAACAAAATTACATTCTCATAAGAACTGCCATATACTAGGTCCATCCAGGCCAGATTTCTGTCATTATAGGGTCATGTTCTGGAATGCCATGGCTGTTATCGCTGATGTCAACATCAAAAGGTTAAGACTGTGTCTAAAGAATGTGCTTAGCTTTTCTTAAGAGCCCATTATGGTTCTATCATCCATGAATTTATAAAAAATATTTTGGAAGTAATTTTCAGTCTATACCATTCCTTATAATGATAATTTTATAGTGGAAACAACTTTCAATAGGGAATCAGAAGGCCTAAATTCTAATTCTTTTGCTCTAACCTACCTGCGTGACCTTCAGAAAATGAGTAATAATAACGATAATGTGACAACTGACATTTTTATAGCACTTTAAGGTTTAAAAAGCAGTTTACAAGCTTCCCCTCATTTTGTCCCTCATGGTAAATTCTAGGAATTGTTGTTAATTTGTTTCAGTCATGTCTGACTCTTTGTGACCCCATTTGGAGTTTTCTTGGCAGAGATGCTGGAGCGGTTTGCCGTTTCCTTCTCCATCTCATTTTTACAGATAAGGAAACTGAGGCAAACAGGGCTAAGAGACTTGCTCAGGGTCACACAGCTATTGAGTGTCTGAAGCCAGATTTGAACTTGGGAAGATGAGTCTTCCTGACTTCTGGCCTGGTGCTCATCCACTTTGCCACCTAGCTGCCCAACCCTGGGAATTAGGTGCTATCATCATCCTCATTTTTTAATAGATGAGTAAACTGAGGCAAACACGTGTCAAGTGACTTGCCAGGGTCATACAGCTAGTAAGTGTTTGAGGCTGGATTTGAATTCAGGTCTTCCTGACTCCAGGCCCAGAACATTATTGCACTGGGCCACCTAAAAGTCTCTTAAATGTTCTCATCTGAATGTTCTCCAGTTGAAGGACTCAAATGCCATTTTGGTGACAAAAACTGGAAAAACAGAGCAATATTTCCCCCCTTCTTCTTCCTGCTGAGAAAACAGCAATTGCAATTTTGTTCATCTCAAGAAGGCACAGCATTGTAAGAATTCTGTGTCCTGAAGTATGGGTGGTCCCTTCAGCGGGTAAATGAGTATGTGGAAGACAGGTAATCATTTCAAACCACCTTCCTGTCACCGTGCCTAAATCACACAAGGGGGTGGCTAAGGAGTTTAATCTTCAGGTGATTAACAAGGCATGCTTTTCAGGCCCACCGACAACCTGAGGAAGAACACACATATCCACAAAGGGTGTGCAGCCCGGTCATACTGCTAGAATTAGATGTAAGTGTCTGTCAACAGGGCTAGGAAACACCTACGACAGGAAATTCCCAGGAATTGAGGGCAGCTGTGGGAGCAACTGAGAATGCAGTCATCAGTCCCTCCTTAACCAGGATAGCAGGAAGTGGCAAAAAAGTATTATGAGCCACGAGGTATCTTCTAGAACAATCTAGTTCAACTCTTATTTTAGAGATAAAGGAATTACAACCCAAAGAGGTGAAGATACTTGCCCAAAGTGACACAGTCAATTACAGATCAGTCCTTCAGTTCACTTGTGATTCAGTAGTGATTTCCATTAGCCATATCTAGTCTCTAAATCACACTAGCATAGAGAGAGAAGTCTGAGCTATAGAAACTTTGGGGGGATTAAGGGTGGAGCAGACCTGAAATTCTAATTGGTATAAGAAGCTCCTAAAGAGCAAATTCCTTCTACTTATATACATTAGCACCTGCTCTGGGAATCAGAGTCTCAGAAAGATGATTGGGGCCCCATAGCCATTATATGTCAGAGGCAAGACCTGAAATTGGGTCTTTCTGACTCAGAGGCTAGGCCTCTATCAAATATACAGTACTATGAGGCTGCATTTCTATAGAAATATTAAGAGGCTAAATAACACACTAGGGTTGTTTTTGTTTTTTTAATTAAGATAAGAGGGGGTGGGGAAGGAAGAGTCAGAGCTGTCAGTAAGAATTCTTATGCCTGGAGCAAATTCTGGTGGTCCATGTGAGTACCTGTAACCACTGAGTCCATCATTTTGTCCTTCACTGTCCAGTTCATGTTCCCAAAAGGATTGGGATAAATGCAGGCCTTGGGAGAGGGTAACCACAGCAATGGAATCCTGGGGCTGATGGCTTAGGCTGGGAGGGGATCGAAAAGAAAGGATTTGGAATGCCAAAACCTGAGCGTTGGCACCTGGAGCAAAGTCCCACATACTTGTGCTATGCTTTCTAATGTCTCTGAAAACGGTACAGAAGAAAAGGATGTTGTCTCCATTCTAATTTCTAAATGAAAACTGTAAAACCTTGACCATTGGCCTTCACAATGAGGCACTATATCATGCTAAGTTTGTTAAATAGTATTCTGATTTTCTTTTAGTAATTCCATAATCTTTACCAAAACAAGCAGGACTTGTTTACATTTTCTAAATTAGATTAAATTATTTATAAGAAATCCAAATATAGGTCTAATTTTGTAAACTTTTTAAGAATAAGTTTTTATTGCTATCTTCTATTTTTTAATATCACCAAAGTTACCCCAAGTATCCCTCATTCTACCCCTCCAAGACAACTATTCCATATAACAAATAATCCTTTATAGAAAGGGAAAAAGGTCAGCACAACTGGTCAATACATTGAAAAAGTCTGAAAACAAGTGCGATGTGTGACATCTGTGTACCTCCAACCTCCATGAAGCAGCCTTCCCTCACTCAATTCAAAGTCAAGGGCAAGTCATGTCATCATTTCCCTGATGTTGTGGTCCTCTTTGAGAACGATGGACAAACACAACAACTTCCACGAAGAGGTAGGTTGAGGGTGTCCTCTCAGATCTCTTCATTTGAGTCCTGCTTGATCTCTATAATTTTGTTACATTTATTTTTTATTTTTGGTGTGTAGTTCTTTACATTGTTGTCGTTACTGTGCATATTGTTTTCTTGGTTTTGCTTCTTCACTCTGCATCGATTTTTGTTGATCTTTCTGTGCTTCTTGGTAGTCGTCACATGCATCATTTCTTTCAGCACAGGAGTATTTCATTATATCCATGTATCATAATTTGTTTAGCTATTCCCCAATTGATGGGAATTTACTTTGTTTTTTATTTTTAGCTTTTACAGAAAGTACTACTATAAATATTTTGGAGTATATGGAGATTTTTATTTTTTAACAGATGGTTTACTTGAGGTATGGAGCCTCTGGGTCAAAGGGTATGAACATTTTAGTTCCTTCATTTGCCTAATTCCAAACTGCTTTCCAAAATGATCATACCATTTCACAGCTCCACTAACAATAACCCTATTATAGGCCTATTCTTCCACAACCCCACCAAAATGGGCTGTTGCCATTTTGGGTCATTTTTGCCAATTTGTAGAATGTGAAGTGAAACTCCAGGGTTGTTTTGATTTGCATTTCTCTCATTATTAGTGAGTGGATCATTTTTTTCATGTGGTTGTAAATACTTTGTAGCTTCTTCATTTGAGAACTATTTGTTTATATCCTTTGATCAAATATTTACCTATTTAGGAATAGCAATTAGTCTTTTATACATGTATTAATTGATCATATATCTTAGACGCCAAACCCTTATCAAGAAATTTGATACAAAGATTTTTTCCCCCTATTCTAGCACTTCTTACTCATGAGTCACGACCCCATTTGAGGTTGTGAAAAATTTGGCAACAGAAAAAGATTTCTGAATGCACAACAACCAAAAATTAATTAAAAAATCAAATGCATAATAAATCCAAGGTATTTCTGGCAGGGCTTTTCCATATTGCATCCCACTTCATTGTAGCCTTTAGTGCTGAAGACAAAGCATGCCCACTTTGCACTGCGCGTGCTCTCAGACCATGCAACAACAACAACAAATTTAAGAAGCCCTGCCCTATTCAACTACTTCCTTTCTTATTCTAGGTGCATTAATTTTGTTTGTGCAGAAGCTTTTCTGTTTCAGGTAATCAAAGTTATTTATTTTATCTTCTGTAATTGCCTTTATCTCTAATTTGGTTAAGAACACATCTCTTACCCATAACTATGAGAGATACATGATCTGTTACTCTTCTAAAATAATACGATCTTGAAAATTAAGGTCATGTTAGAATGTATTGTAGAATATGGTGTTGGGTGTTAGTCTAAAGTCCAATTTCTATCAGGTTGCTTTTCCTTTTCTCCAGCATTTTTAACCAAATAAAGAGTTATTTCCCAGGTAATTTAAGTTTTCCACTTAAGTAAATAATGAATTATTGAGTTATGTTGTTTCTGATTTTCCTTTGTTCAGTCTGTTCCATTGATCTCTCTGTTCTTTAACCAATACCACATGGTCTTGATGACTGCTGTTTTATAATATATTTTGAGTTCTGGAAATGCTCCTCTACCTTCATCCCTACTTCTTTTCATAATTTCCCTTGATATTCTAGATATTTTGTTTTTCCAAATGCATTTTGTTATTATTTCATAAACCTCTATAAAATATCCCCTTGGTAATTAGATTGGTTTGGAATTAAAAATATATATTAATTTCAGTAGCGTTGTCATTTTATTCTATTGGCACAGCTTCCTTATGAGCACTGAATGTTCCTTCAGTTATTTAAGTTGTTTTTTATTTCTTTAAGGAGCTCCTTGTAATTGAATCTATGCAAGTCTTTTGTGTGCTTTGGGAGGTTGATCCCCAGATATTTTGTATGTTTTATAGTTATTTGAAAAGGGATTTCCCTTTCTATAATTGTTTCTTGTGTTTTGTTATTATTTTTATAAAAACGCTGTTGGTTTTTAGAGATTTGTTTTGTAGCCTGCAACTTTGCTGAGGCTTTGAATCGTCTAGGTATCTTTGTTGATTTCCCAGGATTTTGCAAGTAAACCATGATGTCATGTGCAAATAGGGAACGTTTGATCTCCTCTTTACCCATCTTTATGCCTTTAATTTCTTTTTCTTGTTTTATTGATATTGTTGGCATTTTCAGAACTATATCAAATAATATTGGATGGATGGGTTATCCTTGTGTTTCACTGCTGTGTTTATCAGAAAAGGTTGTAGTATATACACACTGCATGTGATATTTGCTTTTGGTTTTAGATAGATGCTTCTTATGATATTAAAAAAGGTTCCTCTATGCCTATACTCATACTATGTCAATTTTTTTTTCTGTGTCTATCGAAAGGATCATGTAGTTTTGGATGCTTTGGTTTCAGTATGATTAATTATATTGATTGTTTCCTAACATTGAATCATCTTGCATCCCTGATATAAATCCCTCTTGGTCATAATGAATGAGTGCTTGGATAAATAGCTGTAGTCTGTTTGACAGTATTTTGTTTAAAATTGAATCAATGTTTATTAATGATATTGGCCTATAATTTCCTTTCAGTTTTAAACCCTTGTTTAGGTATTAGGACTATATGTGTCTCATAAAAGGATTGTAGAGTGCTTTCTTTATCAATTTTCAAGAATAATTTGTAAAGTATGGGTACTGACAATTCTTTAAAAGTTTGATAGAATTCTCCTGTGAATCTATCAGGACTAGGAGTTTCTTCTTTGGTAGTTCCTTTATAGATATATCTGTTTTTGAGATTGGGTTACTTAAGATCTCTATCTGGTCTTCTGATAGTTTGGACATTTTATATTTTTGCAAGCTCCCCTCTATTTCTTTTGTACTCTCAATTTTACTGCCATATAACTCTGCATGATATGTTCTGACTTTTAAAAAAATTCCTTCTAGTTTTGTTGTGATTTCACCTTGCTCATTTACTGTTTTTATTGATTTGATCTTCTGCTCTCTTCTTTTTTAATCTGATTAGCTATGGGTTATCAATTTTGTCTTTTCAAAGAAACAACTTTTAGTTTTATTTATCATCTCTATGTTTTTATTGTTTTAAACTTATCTGTTCTCTAATTTTTTAATATCCTCTCATCTTTATTTTAGGTTTATTTTTTGGTTTTCTAATTTTGAAAAATATATGTTCAGTTCTTTTAAAATATTTTGTTCATGTTTGTCTGTAATGATATGATTTTTTCCGAGCACTACTTTAGCTGTAATCCCAGAAATTTTGAGATGCTTTTTCATCATTATAATTTTCTTTTACATAGTTATTATTTCTATGTTTTTTTCTTTGACTCAATTATTATTTAGGATTTCATTGTTGTCTTTATTTATGTCTGTCTTTCATTTATGGTACCTGAATTAATGACTATTTTTATTGTGTTCTGATCTGTAAAGAATTCTCTGTCTTTTTAAATTTGTTTGCAGTATCTCTGTGCCCTAGCATGTGGTCAATTTTTATAAAAGTTCCATGTGGTGCCAAAAACCATGTATATTCTTTTTCTGTCTCATTTAGAAGACATCATAAGTCTTTTAGTTCTACTTTCTACATCAATTTGTTCAGTTCCATATTTTCTCTTTTATTTTTCTGTTAGACCCATCCAAAACTGAGAGAGGAATATTGAAAACTCTCATCACTGTTGTGTTACTATCTATGAATTCTTGTAGCTCAGATGTTTCCTTTTTGGATTTGGGCATTTGAAGCATGTAAATTTATTAATGATATTGGTTTGTTGTCTATTATTCCTTTCAGCATAATAGTTTCCTCATTTATCCCTTTTTATTTTTTGAATGCTTTTGATCTGTCAGCATGATTCCAACTCCTGCTTTTTTGGATTCACTAAGTAATGTCTTTGTTTTTTAAATGTGTTTCTCGTAAGCAACAGATTTTAGCGTTTTGTTTTCTTATCCAATCTGTCACTCTTTTTTGTTTTATTCAGTTGTTTAATATATTCACATCTAAAGTTATAAGTTAGGTTTATATTTTGGTCTGTCTCTAATATTGAGTTTTTTCAAGCTATGATTTTCCTTCCTCTTCTGTTGCAGACACAGTTTTATGTTAATTAATTATTTTAATATTTTTAAGGGGGTCTTATTCTCAGCAGCTCTCTTTTTAAAATTAATTTATTTTTAGTTTTCAGCATTCACTTCCACAAGATTTGACTTCCAAATTTTCTCCTCATTTCTCTCCTCCCCCACACCAAGACAGCATGCATTCTGATTACACCTTCCCCCAAACTGCCTTCTCTTCTATCACCACTACTCCTTATCCCCTTTCCTTATATCTTCCTGTAGGGCAAGATAGATTTCTATACCCCATTGCCTGTATATCTTATTTCCCAGTTGCATGTAAAAACAATTTTTAACATTTGTTTTTAAAACTTTGAGTTCCACATTCTCTCCTTTCCTCCCTCCCCACCCATCTTCATTGAGAAGGCAAGC
>JAQQSZ010011418.1:0-12256 GCA_028646595.1 Phalanger gymnotis | reverse complement strand
TCAGGGGTGAGCCACACATGCGACTCACCCACGTGACCCAAAATCGTCACAAAGAGGCACCTTAAACCCACGTGGTCCAAGAGCCTCTGCTGTCCCAGACATGTAAACCAGGCCCTCCCTGGAGATAGCCCCACCTCGGGCCCCACCTCAGTCATCAATCCACACCCACATAGGTTCCACACCTAATAGGGGTTTGGGCCTGGGGCTTAGCATTTCTCAAAGCAAACGAAAGCCAAACTCTTCAAGTGCACTTGTTGAACTAAGTGCTAAGGAGCCCATTTTGCTTAACAACACATGGGGTTCTGGAGAAAGACTTTTGAGAGTCCCTTGGATGGCAAGGAGAGCAGATCAGTCAATACTTAAAGAAATTAATTCAGGCTATTTACTAGAAGGTTAAATGCTGAAAGTGAAGCTTAAATACTTTGGCTGCACAAAGAAAAGACAGGATTCATTGGGAAAAAAACCCCTGATGTTGAGAAAGATCAAAGGCAAAAGGAAAAGGGGGTGGTAGAGGATGAGATGGAAACAAAGAAAATGGACAGACTTTGAGATGTAGTGGAGAACAGAAGAGCCTGGCACGCTATGGTCCAGAGGTCACCAAAAGTTGAACATGACTGAACAGTCGTTCAGTCATGCAACAACAACCCCACTTGTAAGGCTACGACCAATTCTGGGAATAAGGAATAATACATTTCATTGATGAACTTGGCATCCAGATCAATCAACACATGAGCAGGTGAAGCAGATTATATGAGGACATATACCTGTACATATGATTCATATTTATATAAAGCCATAAGATTTGCCTAAGAGTGGTGTGATGGATAGAGCACTAGGCTTGGAATCAGGAAGACTCATCTTCATGAGTTCAAATCCAGCCTCAGACACTTACTGGCTACATGACTCTGGGAAAGTCACTAAATCCTGTTTGCCTCAGTTCCTCATCTATAAAATGAGCTGAAGAAGAAAATGGAAAGCCAAGAAAACCCCAAAATGGGGTCACAGAGAGTCAGACACAACTCCTCAACCACAACAGCAACAACATCAACTTCCTGACAATAACCCTGTGGGGTGGAAAGTATTATTCTTCTCATTTTTTAGGTGAGAATACCAAGGCTCAGAAAGGGGAAAGCAACTTGGTCACAAAGGTAGTGTCAAAGCCAAGATCTGAACCCAGATTTGTGAATTCCAGGTCCACGACTCTTTTTCTACGTGATCTTCCTCTTCACACTTCTGAAACTGAAGCTGTCAGTGAGTTCGTGCCAAGGAAAAGGATTCTAGTAGCCTAATCTTCTCTTATGAATTTTTTACCATCGGGGTGGTGTCTATTAAAATCACCATTCATCTTAGGTGTCTTTTGATATCAGAAAGAAGGTGCCAGGGTTGGGGAGGTTTCCAGATTTGCAACAAACTGCCTTGCATTTATTAAATACCTTCATTCATGTGACGCTTTTTCAAACTAGAGAATGTATTGGAGGGAACTTTAGAGATAATATGGTTCAACTGCCACATTTTCACCATTTATTGAGAATCAGATAAGTGACTTACCCAAGGTAACACAGTGTAATGGCAGTGCCAGACTTGGAACCAACTCCCAGGCCAGCATCCTGTCCATGAACTGCTCCCTCTTCTAAAGGTTAGCCTGATACAAAAAGAGACAGAGAGACAGTTGCAGAGCAAGTTATTGAAGCTATTTCCATGTAATGGAGTAAATACCTTTGCTAGACAGTCATGCCTGAGAGAAAACAGTGTTAGAACACAGGAAATACTATACATAAAGTAAAAGAAACCCTTACTTTTTAAGTGAGCAAATTGCTTTTTGTATTCTATAAAAACATGTAAATATTATAAATTTTAATATCTATGTATGCAGGTTAAATATTTATTAGGAAGGCTTTTGAATAAAAGTAGGGTAGAGAAATGGGCAGCTAGGTGGTACAGTGGATAGAGTCCCAGGCCTCAAGTTAGAAAGACTCCTCTTTCTGAGTTTAAATCTGGCCTCAGACACTAGCTGTGAGAACCTGGGCAAGTCAGCTAACACCATTTGCCTCAGTTTCCGCATTTGTGAAATGAGCAGGAGAAGGAAATGTCAAACTACTAATGGGGTCCTGAAGAGTGGGGACATAACTGCAAAATGCACAACAACAAAAGGGTCGAAAAGGCATAAGTAATCTTCATCTCATTCTAGGGCCAGGAAGAGACCATAAAAAACCTGCTTTCTTTGGTACAAAAATTTTCCGATTAAACTGCTTTCCTAGAGATGATTATCTTCTATCCCATTCATTGGTGGTGCAGTGCCGGGGGTGGGCTTCCTAAGGCTCTGCCACAGGCTTAGTATGTAGGAATTAGATTTAGGCCTGGAGGTATTTATGTTCAAAGATAGGTCCTTGGGTTTGTTTTTTGGCCGGACTGATGATTTCTTTGGTATTGTGATCTCCATTAACCAGCTCAATTGCTTTATGCTTATTGCCTTAGAGAATCTGGGGCACTAAAAAGTTGTGACTTGATCATTATGGATCAGGACAAGCAATAACTTTGATGTTTTGTTTTGTGTCAGCAATGGTCATGCATTTATAATTCTGCTTATAGTGGCTGACTCAGAAGATGGATCTTGACCAGTTGAAATTGGGTTGAATTGATTTCTCCACCATTAGTTACTACTTCATCAGTTGAGTTTTGCATTTCATGCCATATGCACATTTCATTGCTCTTTTCTGTTGCATTTTTAGTTCTGTGGTTTTTACAAATGGATATTACTCCAAGGAAATGGGTAAAAGTTGTAGCTATTAAGCACACTTCAATGATTATTAGAGATATTGCAGTAGCTATTACAATAAATCAATGACTTCAGATCATTTAAAATCACAATGAACCCTAAGCAATGTCACAGAAATGTGAGGTTGAAAATGAAAAAATACCAAGAATTGATCATAATAAACTGACGATAACCTAATTAATCTTTAGTAAACAAGAAGAGACCTTTAGAAGGCTCTTATAACTGGAAAAGTTGTTGGTCATTTAGCAGTGAGGTGCAGGCTTCTTAAAGCTGGAAGAATAGCAAGAAAACCAGGAGAAACATAGCTACTAAATGTTGCTATGAAGACAAAAAGTTTTGCATGGGAAATACAATGCAAAGAATAGATTGTAAAATGTGATTTTTACGATGACTCACAAAATTCCACGTGAATTTGTAAGAAGTAAAATGTTTTACTGTCTGACAAAGATGCCTTCTAACAACAATGTTGCTAGCCGCTGTTGTGGGGGTAAAAGACCAACGACACCAGCACACAGGTTCTTTGATCTGCTTTTCTAAGGAAAGCAACTTTAAGGGGTTAACAATCTCACTTTAATCAAATGTACACATACCATTCGCTTAGTTCAGGGGGAAAAGCCAGCACCCTGAACTTCAGAGCAAATACAAACAGAAATTACAAACAGAGGCAATATAAACGGAGCAAACATACGGTTATCAACAGACAGGCTTCTAGCTGTCTGACCAAGGAATTCCACAGTTACCAGAGAGGGGGGCACCAACATCTGGGTTTTCAAAGCTGGGGGTGGAGTGGCTCCTTAACAGCGGCTACCCAGAGTCTCATCTGTCCAAATCATGTGACATTCTTCCAGTGAGTGAGAGCCCCAAACAAAATGCTACCCTCTGAGTTTATATGCCCTGTTCAGGGTCCAAGGGCATCACAACTATGGGACTTAAAACCATGTGAGCTAGGCTTTCCCTTGACAAGCAGGTCATCAAAGACTCCTGATTTAATCAAAGGAACAAACACCAGACTCATCAAAGCCACTTGATTACAACAATGCTCCAAAAGAGAAAGCAGTAAAAAAGTCTCACCCTAATTACCAATACATGCCTATATCTTACAAGTCCCCAAAATGTCCTGGGGATTTTGTACTTCCATTGGGTTTGAGAGTCCTATTTTCATTGAAGAAATGATGAATTTTGAATATACATGCGCGCGCGGGCACACACACACACACACTCAACTTAATAGTATTTATTAAGTAGGGTAATTAGGGTGGGGCTTTTTGCTGTTCTTCTCTTAAGTGCCTTTAATGATTCTGACCTTTGTTTGAATGGGGCAGGTCAAGTGGGATCCTTTTTGTCTTGGAATATTTCTCAGCACTAAGACAATTGGGAGTCATTGATATAGGTTGTACCAAGGATTAACTAACTTTCCCACATCCTAAATGGGACTTTTCACTGTTCTTTGTTTGAGTGTTTCTCAGCCCTGAAGTAATCAAGTGCCCCAGGGCACTGAGAGGGATATATAAGATCCAAGGTTGGCGTTTGACTTGGGGGGGGGGGGTGGGTACATTCATTGAAAGAATGTGAGGACGCTCTGGGCAAGCTGTTGAACCCGCCTCTCCTCCCCTGGCTTTGTAACCCAGATAGATAAATGTTGGCGCTTCTCTGGTAACTATGAATTGTGATTTGAATCAGACAAGGTCTATCTGTTGGTGTTTGTAATTTCTGTTTGTATTTGCCCTGAAGTTCAAGGGGCTGATCTTTTCTCCCTGAACTAAGTGAAGGATATATGTATGTTTGATTAAACTGAGATTGTTAATCCCTTAAAGTTGCTTTCCTTAGAAAAGCAGATCAAAGAACCTGTGTTAGCAGCCCTTCTGTGTGCTGGTTGTTGTTGGTCTTACACAGCCACAGTAGCTTGCTACACATGCAAAAATAGTTTTCGTCATTCACTTTTTACATTTACATTTACAAGATTTTGAGTTTCAAATTTTTTTTCTCCCTCTCTGTTCTCCTTCCTCCCCAAGATGGCAAGGAGACTGATAAAGCTATACATGTACTCTGATTAAATATATTGAAACACTTAGAAGAACTAGTATTATAGAAATTCCCAGAGAGACATAGAAAACTGCAACATAGCCTCACATTATGACATGCATCACAGAAAGATAAGAAATTTATCTAAAGGATGAAGACAAACATGATTTAATTGCTTGGGAACTTGCCTTATTTAAATGCATTGAAAATCCATAGGCTACAGTCAAAGTTAGACTTCGAGAGAAATGAATTATTTGTGAAAAGTACTCCTAATGTCTCATGAGATGTGTGGGTTCATGAAGAAAAATTCAAAATTTTGTGACCTTGATGCCAAGTTGTGTAAAACAAGTGATGGAAGGAAACAATATATTGCATATTAAAAGTTTTTAAATGGATGTAAAAATTGTAATACTTATTGTACGTCAGTACATTTCATCATTTTATTTTGTCCTAGTTAACTTTACAGCACTGAAATCATTAGGAAGCTTTTGCTTGATATAAGGCCTAACTTCTTTTCAACTTTCACCCGTCACTCCTGATTTTGCCCCATGGAGCCAAATAGAAGAAGTATAATCTTGCCTCCACATGACAGCCTTTGGAATACTTGAAGATAACTATCATGTTTCCTCTGTCTCTTCTCCAGGCAAAACATGCCCAGTTTCTCTAATCAATTCTCATATGACACAGATTCAAGGCTCTTTGTCATGCTAACTAATGTCCTCTGAATGTTTTCCAGTTTATCAATGTCCTTCTTTAACTGTGGTGCCCAAGTAAACCCAGCCCTCCGGAGGAGGCCTGATAAGGGCAGAGGACTGTGGGACTATCAACTTTCTGTTCCTGGAAGCTTTGACTCATTTAATACATTCAATATCACACTAGATGTTTTGGCTCCTACATCACACTGCTGATTCATATTGAATTTTCAGTCTATTAAACCCCCTATATCTTTTTCACAACTGCTTTGTAACCATGCCTAAAGCATTTTGTACTTGTGATATTGACTTTTTGATCTCAACTATGTCTTCACATTTATTCCTATTCAATTTCAATTCAAGATTCAACCCAACGTTCTGTCCTGTCAGGATCTTGCTGGATCCTGAATTTATCATCTAGTGAGTTAGCTCGCCCTTCTAGGTGTCATCTGTAAATTTGATGAGCACGTGGTCTATGTTTTGTCCCCCAAATTATTAATTAAAATGCTAAAAGCACAATGCTAAGTCCTTCTTGATGCAGCTTATATTGCCTTCACTTTTTTTGGCTGCCAATGGCAACATTACACTGTTGTCTTGAATTATACTTGAATTCCATTGTATTAAATAGTTATTTTTCAGAATAGCTACTGTCTACCCATGCTTCCCCCATCTAACACTTATGAAGATGATTTTTTGTACCTAAGTGCAAAACTTTACATTTATCCTTACTGAATTTCACCTTGCAGATTCAGCCCAGCATTCTATCCTATGGAGATCCTTTTGGATCCTAACTGCCATTTACTGAGCTCTCCTTCCTATCTTTGTGTATCTGCAAATTTGATGAATACATCTCATACGCTTTTATCCAAATCCATTGATAAACAATATAGGGTCAGGCAGAAATCCCCAGGCTACTCCACTCCTGCCATGTTGACATCAAACCAACTACTCTTTGAATCCAGCCATCAGATCAGTTCTGAATCTAATTGTATTATTGTCTATTCCATTATATCTCCATCTTTGCCATAAGATTCATATGAGATAATCTGGTAAAATCTTCGCTAAAATCTAGGTAAGCTATATGTACAGCATTCCCCAATGACCTAGACTAGCCTCCTTCATTGGGTTTCCTCTTCCCTACTTCATATCCAATGGGCAGTAGGAGGGCAGAGCAGCAACACCTTCTGCCACCGAGGGGAGCCACAGATTTGTCACCTCCTCATCCAACCCTCATTGCCCCATTGGCCATTTCCTACCAGGTGTAGGATGTGCACTATTATCTGGATACTAGCACCTAGATGTCTACTTCTGCTGATGATATCTCAGAGTCCCACTCTACTCTAACCTTTGAATTCACTATATTCTTGGTAGATCATTGCCCTGATATTACTATCCAAGATCCTCTTAGTTTTGCCATGGAGGATCTTGCTTTGTTACTTTGCTTGCCAGAGTACTACATAGCCTTATCAACCATGAACTGAATATAAATTGTGAACCTTCTTTTGTGTGTTATCTCTCCTAATTAGAATGTGAGTGCCTTGAGAGCAAGGGATATCTTGATTTTCTATTTGTTTCTCTTATGTTTAGCATAGTGATTGATACATAGGAAATCCTTAATAAATGCTTTCTCATTCCATTCCATTTAGTAATCTTGTCCAAAAAGAAAAAAAAAGAAATTAGGAAATTTTGATTCAATTTGACAATTCAATAAGCATTTATTAAATATCTACTGGGTGCAAAACACTCTGGCATTCAAAGTTTAGATAAGAATAGTTCCCTACTCTAGTGAAGCTGATAAGCTAGAGAGGATCCAGAGGATGGGCAATCACGATATTGAAGATCTTCAAGGCCATGTCACCAAAGGATTAATTAGAGGAAATAGAGATGCTTAACCTGGAGAATGTGATATAGTTGAAATAGCACCAAATGTGGGGATAGAGAACCTGGTTATGAATCCTATCTCTTACAATTAATATCAGTATGATCTTGGAAGAGTGACTCATGTATGATGCATGCATAGACAATTAGATATGACACATGTATGATGTATACATAGACAATTAGACGCACCATTACTTGATCTATGTTAAAGAGATTAAAAAACAATGTGCATTTCAACGTCTGAATAGAAGAGATCAATTGTATTAGGGAATGTTTCATGGAGGAGGTAGCATTTATATTGGGCTTTAATAATAATAGCTAGAAAATCTAGCACTTTAAGGGTTACAAAGTATTTTATGTATTTTATCTCATTTGATTCTCCCAACAACTCTAAGAGATAGGTGCTATTATGCCCATTTTTTACAGATGAGGCTGACAGGTTAAAGAATTTATTCAAGGTTTACAGATAATATGAGAAGTAGGACTTGAACCCAGGTTTTCAAGTCTGAGTAGGAATTCAACTGGGGTAAAAGGAGAAAGGGAAGAGGAATCTATTATGGACACAGGGTACCTTGCAGGGCATGTTTATAGGGCCAAGAATAGTCTAATTTTGTTGGACTAACATAAGGTAATACAAGATAAAAGCAGGAGACTATGGAAAGCCTTGACTATTGAACAAAAGGGTGTGAGCTTTATGCCATAGGAAATTAAGAGCTAAAACAAAGACATAATCATATCCATGCATTTTAGGGGAAAATTAGCTTCCCCTTGAGACTTGAAAGTAAAGAGGCTCTATGTTTTTTTCTATGTGATACAAGATCATTAGTATGTTGATAAATGGTTAATGGCTCTTTGGATAATACATATGCATATATATGTATATATATATATATTTGTGTGTATACACACACACATACATATACACACAGTACAACACACTTTAAGTTTGATGTGCATTATTTTCTCCATCACTTTTTTAAGTCAGGAAATCAGCAAAACAGTAAATTGAACAATGATTTGTAGTATTTGCTAATTTCCAAGTTGTGAATATTCAATGCTGAAAGTTTAACAATTGGCTCTCAGGAGCAGGTTTGAGCTGGCATACCCCCGCAAAGGACCATATAATATTAAAACTAAAAGGGAACCCAGAGATGTAATCCATCCTTCTCATTTTACAAATGAAGAAAATGCAGCCTTGAAAGATTAAATGGCTTGCCCAAGGTCACCAATGTAGTAGATAGCAGGACCAATATTTAAACCTAAACCTATCTCCAAATCTAGTGGAATTTCTATTTTAATACATTGCAGTGTCTTCCTTCTTCTTTAGACCACATACTGCGCACCAAAGATCTGAAAGAGTTAATTCAGCTGGCTGGGAAGTCCCCACTTTCCAGTAGGACAAGGTCAGCGATGTGCATTATTGCTGCAAATATTTTTCTATAGGTTCTGACTCCAGCATGGAATGGAACAATAAGACCATGAGTGTTCCAGATAGATTTTTTTTTTTAAAACAAAGGAATGTACTTCCAGCTGAACTCTATGGCTATTAGATTTTATAGTCTGATTGGTTAAACATCTCCTTCATGGTTTGGAGTCTTCTGATAGGAGTGGTGGGTGGGGGGATATCCTGTCTTTCCTAATTGCTATATCATTAATCCCCAGACTCTGGTCCCTTATCAGGTCAAAAGCTCTGACTTATTCACAGTTAGTGGTTTGATCTAAGGAATTGGTTTGAATTGTAAATCTTGCCAAAATGAGCATGGTCCCTAGAGAAATGATGGGATTGCCCCTTCCAAAAGTCCATTCCTTTGGCTTTGGGGATGCTTGTTGATTTTATTGATCATCGGGTTTGATCTAATGTATTTCACAGAGACTTGGCTCTTGCCCCTGGTACATTCAACTTGTGGGGCAGCCAGCCATGCTGATGACGTGTTTTTCCATTCCCCCCGCCAGAAGCCAAGAGGTGGCAGGGTAGACACACTTACTCCTCCCTTCCTGCTGGAAAGTCTGTGCATGTATGTATTTTCTTTTGGATACTGATGGTACTATTTTTTTTGTTGTTGTTAAACTTTTGACATCCTGCCCAGAGGCAGGGGGATAGATGAAATGACCACAGAAGAACCCTTTCTTGTCTGAATTTAGGATATTTTTTCAGTAGGTGGAGTTAGACTCCTTGAAACTTCATTTTGCTGCCTATCTTCTTGACTTGAAGCAGATTAAGCTCACCCAAGAGAGATTCAGCTGGTAGGGCCAGGTGGGACCTCTTCTGTTCTAAAAGTTTTTTTCTGGGAAAGAAATCTCACAACATTTCTCAGAGCCATTCAACTTTTTTTTTTTTTGGTCTGGAATCTTAATTCCATTTCTATTACTTATTGACTCATGATGTAGCCCAGAGTGAGGAAGTTTCTTCAATGCTTTCAGAGTCCTCTGTGTTTACGTCAGTGAAGTGGATAGAATTTTGTTTGTCTTTACCTGTCCAACAAAGAAATGGTATTCAATTCAGAGAATCACAGAGTCTCACAGAGTCACAGAGGCTTTTTAGAATCTGTACCTATACAAGAAACTCTTCCACATTAGACTCAACTAATCATCATTGAAGATGTTTGATAAGGGGGAATGTGCCCCCTTTCAAGGAAGCCCAGTCCACTTTTGGATAGCTGTAGTAACTATTAGGGAATGTTTTTTCATACTTAATTGCTGTCTACCTCTCTATAACTTTTAGGAATTTCTGTTCTAGAGTAGAGCAGAATAAATCTAGTCCCTTTTCCCATATGACAGATTTTCAAATACTTGAGGATAGCTAAGATGTCTTCCCCTAAGTCATTGTACATTAGGATTATTGATTGAGATCTAGATGGACCTTAAAGATGATCTGGTCCAATCTTTTGGACTGGTCCAATCTGGTCCAATCACTTTTCCTCACTGAGAAGTTAAGGCCATACTGATAATGAATGAATATCCAAGATACAAATTGATCCTATGGCTCCAAATTTAGTGTTCTTTCTACTATACCATGCCTTCTAGACTAAAGAGCACCAGTTTGCTCAATTAACCCTCATGGCATGACCAGTATCCTGGTTTTCCTCTTCTGGATGCTCTCCATTTTATCAATGTCCTTCTTAAGGCAACCTTTCATCTCCTGGGCTGCTGCCTAGTGAACATTGTTAGAGAGCATCACACTCCACAAATGGCCAAACTCTGTCACATCATTCACCAGTGGGTAGTAGAGAATTGAGTAGAACAAGATCCTGTTTGGATTTTCCCATAAGTTGGAAAGAGAGTACCATTATTGTATAACCCAGACTAATGCTTTCTAACCCTCAGAATAAGCCTCACTTAGGACAAAGTTGGTGAATTCCAGGGAATTGTAGATTGGAGTCTGGGTCCCTCTTTCCACATTGCCTCTAGTGATGCTATTTTAGATTTAAGTATCAACCACTCTCTTTACATCTTTCTGTGAGTTAATTTTCCCCAACCCTCTTTTCTTTTCCCTCCCTGGTATTTTTCTTTCCCCCTCCCTTTCCATTCTTCTTTTAAGATCAAGACATAACAGAACCACTTCCATGCCTTTGGTCTAATTAGACTCCCTCTATGACCTCCAGTGATGATGGAGGACACGTGTATCACCTCAGGTTATTCTTTAGTCCCTTATAATTATTCAGTTATTTCCTTTTAATTAATTTTTTTTGGAGGGGCGAAAGCAGGGCAATTGGGGTTAAGTGACTTGCCCAAGGTCATACAGCTAGTATGTCAAGTGTCTGAGGGTGCATTTGAACTCAAGTCCTCTTGAGTCCAGGGTCAGTGCTCTACTCACTATGCCACCTAGCTGCCCCATGTTGTTTCTTTTAATTCCTGTGTTTGAACTTTCAAAGCTTCTTCAAAGTTTCAACAGGAATACTTGGAAATTCTGTTTCATTCAATGTCCATTTTCAAGTCTTTTAAAAACTCATGTTTCCTTTCTGTATGTTTTTTTTTCTCAGTGATCTTATTGATCTTATTGGCTATTGTGGGTTTAATTATTATCTCTATACAGATGACTCGGGTCTCTGTATCCATCTGAAGTCTCTCCTGAGCTCTTAATTCTATATCACGAGCTGCCTACTGAACACTTAAAACTAGGTGTCCCAGAGGCATCTCAGCCTCAACACATCCAAGACAGAACTCATCATGTCTCTCCTAAAACCCTTCCCTCTACCAAACTTTCCCATTTCTGTTAAAAGTACTACATCAGATATCTCTGTCTCTCTGTGTCTTTCTCTGTCTCTCTCTGTCTTTGTCTCTCTCTGTCTCTGTCTCTCTTCTCCTCCCCCTACACTTCCAGTATCCTAGGTTCAGAATCTTGAAGTTAACTTCAATTCTCACTCATCCCACATATCTAATCAGTTGCCATATCTTGTCATTTTAACCTCTATAATATCTCTTCCACCACATGGCCACCATTCTAGCTTGGGATCATCATCATCTCCTCTCTGGTCTATACTAATGGCCACCTAATTGGTCTCCTTTCCTCAGTGTTTTCCTCCACCAGTCCATCCTCCACATAACTGCCAAGATGGTTTTCTCTAAGTACAGATCTGATCATGTCATGCCCTTACTCAAAAGCTCTTGCGACTGCTCTTCCTCAAGAATAAAATCTAAGCTGCTCATCAGCTTCTGTAGTTCTTCACAACCTTTTCCCAATCCATCTTTCCAGGCTCATTGCACATGATGACGCCCTTCTCCCATCCTCCATAATTCAGCCAGATTGGCCTTCTCTGCTGTTTCTTATGGACAGTTAAGTGTTACAGTGGATACAATTCTGGGCCTGGGGTCAGGAAGACTCCTCTCAAGTTCAAATCTGGCCTCAGACACTCACTAGCTGTGTGACCCTGGGCAAGTCATTTAA
>JAQQSZ010011417.1:0-12256 GCA_028646595.1 Phalanger gymnotis | reverse complement strand
GTTATCTTTCTTTAGGAAGCTGGACCTTTCTTATCTTTTAGTCTCTTTACATATTCAATAACCATAACAAATAGCTTAGACTTTATAGGTCAAGCTATTTTTATTTTTTAAAAAAAATATTTAGGCAGTCTCAACCACTGCTGAGCAGAAGCAGGCCCAGCTCCAGGGAAACTCAATCACCAGTAGCAGTAGAGATCCCTAAACCTTTCAGTGTAGGATGGGAGTCTCTCAGAATTGGATGGGACAGAAGTACAGGACCTGCAGCAGAAGCAGCAGCAGATACTCCTGGGACTATCAGCCCACAGACCAGTCATAAATTTGAACTTCAGGGAGCCATGATGGCTGAGTAAACTGTAAGTGCTCTTACTCCTCCCTTGTTAACCCGGAAAAATCTTGAGAATATTGCCCCAGGAAAAATCCTAGAATAGTGGAGCCTAGGAGTACAGCAGTCTTTTAGTTTCAGAGGCTAGGGAGATTGCAGGGAAGGGTCCCTCCTGCAGTGGCTAAACGGCTTCAAAGCAGGACCAGAGTCAGCAGAGCAGCAGAAGATCTTGAGCCCCATGGGGTTGGAAATGTCAAGTGCCAACACAAGAATCCGAGGAGTGCTTCTGCACAACCAGGGGAATTGGCAGACACCAGTGCGGGTGTCTAACATAGATAAACCTATACAGCTGTAAGGGAGGAGGTGGCTTCCAGGGACTAGACTATCCCTCCCCCACAACTCATGGTGCTAGCTCAAGTGTAACCCTGGGGAAACTCAGAAAGACCTGGCCTTGACACACACCAGCTAGCTCCAGTTCAGGATGAAGTGAGCAGCAGCATTATATATATATATGGCTTCTAGCTGACAGAATGAGAGTCTACAGCACACAAAGCCAGTAACCAGGACCTTAACTCCCACCAAAAGAGGCATGGGACAGAGCCTGCAGTTCCCAGAAGCAGAGGTCCACTTTAAAAGTCAAGAAAAAGGCAACCACCATGAATAAGAAGCAAACTAGAAAAGTAAAAACCATAGAATTTTACTATGGGGACAGGAAAGATCAAAATAAAAATTCAGAAGAGGACAGCAGTGACATTATACCCACATCTGAAGCTTCAAAAGGGAATATGAACTGGTCTCAAGCCCAAAAAGAATTCTTGGAAGAGCTCAGGAAGAAATTTAAAAGCCAGATTAGAGAGGTAGAAGAAAACAGACCAATGATTTTACAAATACAAATGAAAAAATAAAAAGAAATCATTGAAGAGAACAATTTCTTTTTTTTTATTTTAGGAAAGGGAGGACAGTTTATTTTTGGGAGGGAGGAAGACAAGGCAATTCAGGTTAAGTGACTTACCCAAGGTCACACAGCTAGTAATTGTGTCAAGTATCTGAGTCCAGATTTGAGCTCGGGTCTTCCTGACTCCAGGGCTACTCACTACTCTACACTCACCTAGCTGCCCCAAGAACAATTTCTTAAAAAGTAAAATTGGCCAAATGGATTAGGATGCAGAGCTTATCTGGAGAAAATAACTCCTTAAAATGAAAAATTGATCAAATGGAGAAGGAGGTACAAAAGTTTACTGAAGAGAATATTTCATTAAAAATTAAAATTGATCAAGTAGAAGCTAATGACTCTAGGAGGCACCAAGAATCAGTAAAATAAAATCTAAAGAATGAAAAAGTAGAAGAAAATGGAAAATATGTCATTGGGAAAAAAACTG
The DNA here is from genome assembly GCA_028646595.1 of Phalanger gymnotis. Classification (NCBI taxonomy): domain Eukaryota; kingdom Metazoa; phylum Chordata; class Mammalia; order Diprotodontia; family Phalangeridae; genus Phalanger; species Phalanger gymnotis. Next base: position 10,555 of record JAQQSZ010011417.1, on the reverse strand, counting down.
ACCTGGAAAATAGATCCAGGAGTGAAAATATAAGAATTATTGGTCTACCAGAAAGCCATGATGAAAAAAAAGAATTGAGGAAATATTTTCCAAGAAATCATCAAGGAAAACTGCCAAGAGCTTCTAGAACCAGAGGGTGAAATAGTCTTCAAAAGAATCCAGTGATCACCTCCTGAAAGACATCTCAAATTGAAGATACCAAAGTATACTGTAGCCAAAATCCAGAATTATCAGGTCAAGGAGAAAATATTACAAACAATTAAAAAAAATCAGAATCACATAGGATCTTGCAGCTTCTACATAAAAGGATCAGAGAGATTGGAATATTCTGTAAGGTAAAGGAGATTAGACTATAGCCAAGGATCAACAACCCAGCAAAAACTGAGCATAATCTTTCAGCAAGGAGATGGACATTCAATGAAATAATGGATTTCCAGAACTTCCTGATGAAAAGACCAAAGCTCAATGGAAAATTTGATCTTGAAATACAGGACTCAAGGGAGGCATAAAAAGGGAAACAGGAAATGAAAATACAAAAAAAAACCCAACTTGTTTTCCAATAAGGCTGAACTGGTTACATTACTATGTGGGAGGATGATACCTGTTAATCTTGAGAATTGTATACATACTATGACATTAAAAGGAATATACATGGATAGAGGATGAGGGTATTAACTAACTGATGTGATGATTAAAAAAACCTAACTAAGGTGTCCAAGGGATTGTAATGGGAGAACAGGAAAGGAGGAGGCAGAAAAGGGTAAATTACATCACATAAAAAGGCACAAAATCATATTATAGCAGAGAGAAAAAAGGGAGGGAGATAAGCATTGTTTCAGCTCTACTCATTGGATTTGATCCAAGGAGATAATAACATACTCTGTTAAGCAGAGAAATCTAACTTGTCCAACACAGAGTAGGAGAGGAAAGGGGAAAGAAAAGGGGGAAAGGATAGAAGGGAGGGAAGAAGTAGTAAGGGAAAAGGGTAAGATAAGGGACAGGGCTTATAGGAAGGGAAAATTGAAGGAGGCAGTGTTAAAAAACCAAAATGTTTCTGAGGGACGGAAGGGAGAAGGGAGAACGGAGAAATAAAAGCATAACTGGGAAGGGGTAGGATGGAGAGAAAGACACAGATAGTAATCATAACTGTGAATGTGAATGGGATGAAGTCCCCATAAAATGGAATCAGGTAGCAGAATCGATTAAAAACTAAAATCCTACAATATGCTATTTATAAGAACAACATTTGAAACAGGGGGATACACACAGTATAAAGGTAAAAGGCTGGAGTAGAATATATTATGTTTCAGCTGAAGTGAAGTGAAAAAAGCAAGGGTAGCAATTCTATTCTCAGAGAAAGAAAAAGCAAAAATAGATCTAATTAAAAGAGACAAGGAAGGAAATGATATCCTGCTAAAAGGCACCATAGACAACGTAGTAATATGATTACTTAACATATATGTGCCAAGTGGTATAGCACCCAAATTCTTAGAGAATTTAAGGGAGTTACAGGAAGCAATAGACAGCAAAACTATACTAGAGAGAGAGCTCAACCTCCCCCTCTCTGCATTTGATAAATCTAATCTCAAAATAAAGAAGAAAGAAGTTAAGGAGGTGAATAGAATTTTAGAAAAGGTAGTTAGGATAGATCTCTAAAGAAAACTGAATGGAGATAGAAATATACTTATTTCTCAGTGGTACATGGCACTACATACTAGGGCATAAAAACCTCACAATCCAGTGCAGAAAGGCTGAAATAGTCAATGCATCCTTTTCAGATCATGATACAATAAAAATTATTTGTAATAAAGGACCATGGAAAGATAAACTAAAACTTAATTTGAAATTAAAAATCTAATCCTAAAGAATGAGTGGGTCAAACAACAAATCATAGAAATAATCAATAACTTCATACAAGAGAATGACAATAATGAGACAACATACCAAAACTTATAGGATGCAGCAAAAGCAGGTCTTAGGGGAAGTTTTAAATCTCTGAATGCTTACATGAATAAAATAGAGAAAGAGGAGATCAATGAATTGGGCGTATAAATGAAAAAGCTAGAAGAAGAATAAATTGAAAATCCCCAGTTAAAAATAAAATTAGAAATACTGAAAACCAAAGGAGAGATTAATAAAACTGAAATTATGAAAATTATTGAACTGATAAATAAAACTAAGAGCTGGTTTTATGAAAAAAAAATAAAATTGATAAACTTTTGGCCAATTTCATTTAAAAAAAGAAAAGAAGAAAAACAAATTACTAGTATCAAAAATGAAAAGGGTTAATTCACCTTCAATGAAGAGGATATTAAAACAATAATTAGGAATTACTTTGTCTAATTGTAAGCCCATGAATCTGAAAATATTTAGGGAAATGGATGAATATTTGCAAAAATATAAAGTGCCCAGGACAGAAAAGAAAGTAAAATACTTAAGTAACCCATCTAAAAAAAAATAAATTGAACAAGCCATCAATGAACTCTCTAGGAAAACATCTCCAGGACCAGTTGGATTTAGAAGCAAATTCTATCACATTTAAAGAACAATTAATTTCAGTATTTTATAGACTATTTGGGAAAATTGGCAAAGAAGTAATCCTACCAAATTCTTTTAATGACACAAATATGCTACTGATACCTAAACCAGGAAGAGTCAAAACAGAGAAAGAAAATTATAGACCAATTTCCCTAATGCATATAGAGGCAAAAATTTTAAATAAAATATTAGCAAAAAGATTACAGCAACTTATCTCAAGAATAATACAACATGACCAGGTAGGATTTATTCCAGGAATGCAATGCTGCTTCAATGTTAGGAAAACTCTCAGCATAATTGATCATATCAACAACAAAACTAGCAGTATGATCGTCTTAATAGATGCAGAAAAAGTTTTTGCCAAAATACAACACCCATTCCTATTTAAAACACTAGAAAGCATAGGAATAAATGAAGTCTTCCTTAAAATGATAAGTAACATCTCTCTAAATCCATCAGCAAGCATTATGTGTAAGAGGATAAGCTAGATGCATTCCCAGTAAGACCAGGGGTGAAATAAGGATTTCCATTATCACCTCTATTATTCAACTTGGTACTAGAAATATTAGCATTAGTAATAAGAGGAGAAAAAGTAATTGAAAGAATTAGAAGTGGCAAAGAAGAAACTAAGTTATCATTCTTTGCAGATGATATGATGATATACTTAGACAGTCCTAGAAAAATCAAGTAAAAGCTACTTGAAATAATAAATAACTTTAGCAAAGTTGCAGGATATAAAATAAACCTACATATATCCTCAGCATTCCTATGTATTACTAACAAAGCCCAACAGCAAGAGAAAAAGGAGAAATTCCATTTAATGTTACTGAAGACACTATAAAATATTTGGGAGTCTACCTGCCAAAACCAATCCAGGAATTATATGAACACAATTACAAAACACTTTTTAAACAAATAAAGTAAGATGTAAATAATTGGAAAACCAACAATTGCTCATGGGTAGGCTGAGCTAACATAATAAAAATGACAATTTTATCTAAATTAAATTTCTTATTTAATGTAGTGCCATCCCAGCAAACTACCAGGAGAACATTATACCCAATTACAGACACATTGTATTTGTGATGACTAACTTTGATAGACTTGGCTCCTCAGCAAAGAAAGGTTCTGAGACAATCCAAAAGACTAATAATGGAAAAAGGGATTCACATCCAGAGAAATAATTAGAGTCTGAAAGCAAACTATTTGCTCTCTTTTTTTGTTTTTGTTTTTGTTTATTCTTTTTTGTGGTTCATTCCATTGGTTAGAATTCTTCTTTACAACTTGAGTATTGTGAAAATGTTTAATGTGAAGGTATATGTAGAACCTATATTGGATTGTATGCAGTCTTGGGGGGAGGGAGGAAAGAGAGGAGGTGAGAATTTGAAACACAAAAATTTAAGGAAGTGAATGTTGTAAACTAAAATTAATTAAATAAATAGACAAATGAATGGATAAATAAATAAATAAATACAATTTAAATACTGTAAAAAAAAAAATTAAACAGGGAAATCAAAGTTCCCAAACTCTCTACTGTAACACTCGGGAAAGGAATATGGGAAAAAGGAAAAAAGGAGATTGATTAGGAAACAAGGAAATTCATATTGCCCCCAACAGGAAGAGAGGAAGGAAAAACAATCTATATCTCACTCTAGGAGCCTATGCTTGGTGAGCAGTACAGGTCCAAATCAGTGCACACTTCACTCTTGGAGCATCTCCATCGTATCCTGCCATGAGCCATCATTGTGTTCCAGCAGATACAACCTGTTAGATCCTTTGCCATTTATGATGCAATTCTTCTCAATGATTTCTTAAACTCTCACTATAGTTTCCTAGAATCCTTACCTTTTTTCCAGGGCACATAAGCATCAGAAGTGAGTTTTGAACCCAGGTTCCCTATCTTCAGAGCCAATGCTCTTCCACTGTGCTATCTGTTTTCCGATACCAAGACTGTTAAATGCTATTAATCTGAGTACAGTTGCCTTTCAGTATTGTTTTCATTTACATATTTGTAGGCATTGTGTATAGAGATTAAAAAAGGAAAGGAAAAGGATCTACTTATACAAAAATATTTATAGCAGCTCTTTCTGTTGTGGCCAAGAATTGGAAATTGGGAGGATGCCCATCAATTGGGGAATGGCTGAACAAGTTATAGTATATGATTGTCAGGGAATATTACAACAAGATGATTTCAGAAAAACCTGGAAAGACTTACATGAACTGATGCAAAGAGAAGTGAACAGAATCAGGGGAATATTGTACACAGTAACAGCAATACTGTATAATGAAGAACTATGAATGACTTAGCTATTCTCAGCTATACAATGATCCTTGCTGCTCACCCTTTGTTCTCCAAGAGGACAATGACATCAGCAGATGATGCCAAGGTATGAAAGTGAATTGAATTTAAGTGAGGGAAGGCTGTGCAAAGTCACTACTTCACTTTCTACTCTGGAGCCATTTTGTTCCAGTGGGCAGATATGGATCAGGACAATTGGAGATGCCCCAGACAATGTATTGGGGGACCTTTTCTTTTTCAAGCTAAGGTCTTTGTTTAGTCTCAGTTTGACTATGAAAGTGCAAAGTCAATGATTAAGGCTTAATAAAAAATGAGACAAAAATTAGCATCTTTAAAAAAACAAAAAGTCTGGGAGGAGAAGACCTTCAGAGTTTCTGGCCAAAATATAAATAATTGTTTTTTGCATTCATTCTGAGCCAATCAGAGCCCAAGTAGACCTTGGTTTGGGACCAGAGTGATTTGGGATTAAGGTTGAAATTGAAGAGAAACAAAACAAAAAAAAAGTTTCAGAGATCAAAATTTACATTCCCTCTGGGCAGAGCACAGGTAAGGGCGTGATGGAGAGAGGTGAGGAGACGAGTGGAGAGGAGAGGACAGGAGAGGAGAGGAGAGGAGAGAGTGTTACCCACCTGAAAGTTTGGTTCCTGGTTGGCAGCTGCTTCTCTGTTAACAGAGGTTGCTATTTGCCCTTCATTCTTGAAGAGGACTATGACATCACTGAGGTGACACCATGATATGCAAGTGAATTGGACAATGATCTAAGACAATCCTAAAGGACTCATGATAAAACGTGGTATTTGCCTCCAGAGAAAGAACTGATATTATCTGAATACAGAAACATAGTATTCTCTCTCTCTGTCTCTCTGTCTCTCTCTGTCTCTCTCTGTCTCTCTCTCTCCCTTCTTTCCATCATTTTTTCTTGTTCAAGTATTCTTGTACAAAAGGACTAACATGCAAGTGTTTCACATGATTGCACATGTACAACCCATATCAATTGCCTGTGCTGGGGAGGGCAGGGAGTAAGGGAGGAATAATGTTTGGAACTTAAAACCTAAAAGGTTAAGAATTGTTTTAACATGTAATTGGGGAGAAAATAAAATATTATTTAAAATAGTTTATATCCATTGACGACTTGCTTACTGGCAAATGGTTTTGATCTTATATATTTTTGTCAATTTCTTATACAATATAGTATCTATTTTGTTATTGCTAAAATGCAAATATTGTCCCCAATTTATTATTTCTCTTTTTATACCATAAATTTTATTAATTTTATTCATGAAAAATGCTTTTAAAGTTTTTGTAAACAAAATTGTCTATTTTGTCTTTTAAGTTCACTTCTACAAAGTACATCTAGGAAGCTTCATTTTATCATAGAGGTGACTTTCTTGAAGGTCAGACTCTTCTGAAAGTCCATGACATCAGACTCTAATATCTGGAAGGTCCTACTTTAAAGAAAAATTTCCTCTTTATGACTATCCCATCACTCCTATTTCTGACTTCTAGAGCTAAGTAGAATAAGTTTATTTCCTCTTCCACAGAACAGGTCTTCAAATATTTGATTTGAATTCTAGATATGTATTACTCTGAATTTTAAGGAGACCATCAGCCTATGACAAAGCTGGGCTTATTTAGTTAAAAAATAGGATTACAGAGTACATGAGGCCTATTGCATCCTGTATTATTAACATTTATGAAGCCTCAGATTTCATTGGCAACAGGGTATACTATCAACAAATTGTCTTCAAGTCATTCATTGTAATTCATTCTGATTGAAAACATTCTTGACAAGTTTGGAGAAAAGATAAAACAATGATGAACAGCATGTTTGTGCAAATTATACGTGTTACTGGTAAAGAAGAGGCTATGTCTCTGTGGTTTCAGTGGCCACTGCTCTTGACTACCTTTCTCAGCATTGCTGCTTTTTTTTTCTTTCATGTGCACAGATATCCATAGGTGGGAGTAGCAAAAGCAATTGGCCCTAAAACAATGCCAGAATCAAGACATATTGTTGGAATCTGTAATGTCTAGGTTCCAGTGAAGTGACAGATGGGTCCTGGCAAGAAAATCCCTGTCCATTCTCATATATTTTGTCTATTCTCTAGTTAACACCTGCAGCCACTGCTTGCAAGAGTAGTAAGTCAGAAGAGAGGCATCATTCATTTTCCTTTCATTATTGATGATCATGTCATGGCGCCTAGTGTCCCTTATCTAACATTGTGACTGAAGGAACTGTTGAGTGAGAAGCAGCTTAGTGTGGCAGAAAGAGAAGAATTGGAAGCAGCAGACCTAGATTTGAATAACTGCTCTTACTAGGTTAAATATCTTACTAGGTTAAGTAAGAAGGTTAAATTGCTAAAAGTCTCTGAGTCTCAGTTGCATGATCTATTCAATTAAGATGCTACTACTCACAATTCCTAGATCTCAAAATAATTTTGGTAAGATTCGATTTGATTTCTGTGAAGCATTTTGCAAATGTTAAGTCACTGTATTAAAATGTTAGCTATCGTGATTGTTATTTTCTCTGTGTGCTATATGGTACTTTCACCTTTACTCATAAATGTAGATGGTCATAAGGTAGGTTCACAGAAGCTGGTTCTGTTTTCTATTCTGCCCCTGAAATTTCTGGCTGGACTTGACTCAAAGGAGCTATCATATGCTCAAGGGTTACATAGACAAGTCTGGTTTGTCTAGCAAAATTATTTCCCAAAGGTCCAAAGTTCTAACCAGTTGTTGATTTTCAACCCATGAGCAACCCTGTTGTCACTTGGATCATAGTATCTTAGGATTAATTAATAAGCAATCATAAATATATGCCAGGCACTGTAACAGCTGGAGATACAGAGACAAATGAAATAATCCCTGTCTACAGTGACCTTACATTCTATCAAGGGGAACAACATGTCCATATACAAGTAAATGCCAAATATATTCAAAAGAATATAATAAATCCTCAGCTTTCTTGGTGGTGACATCCCTAGAAAATGAGGCAAAGTCAACAACTGGAATGGTGATACCTTGAAGCTAAGGGAAATAGGGGGTTATGTTCCCATAACCAAGAAAACTTGTAATCTTTCTCTAGAGATTGCTGGAAATACACTTTGCTGCATACAATTCTTTATAACAAAACATCATTAATTCTAATAATTTGCACTTTTCCTAACACAGTAACCATGAAATAATTCATTAAATGCAGTGGAGAGGAGAGGCAACACAGGACAGGACAGGGAGGGGCAGTAGAAGGGGAACTGATGTCAGAATCTACTTAGGTCAAAAGGAGAAAGGGGCAACCTTCTATCTCTAAAAGATAGTTCAGTGGTTGAATTTTTCCCAATGAAAAGCACCAATGGTAGAATGGGTCCTGGCTTCTATCTGACCTCAGAACCTCCATCTGGGGCACTTTGGTCTGCCTCAGTCTAGTCAGGCTCTCAAGCTGACACAGCAAGGGCAGGCTGCTGCTTTGCTGCTGCTTTGCTGCCGTTGTGCACCTCCACACTATGCTGACCATAAGGCTGGATATAGGGGAGCCATGTGGCACCTTCATCAGGCACTTGAGAAATTACTTTAGCACTTTCTGGAGCAGATTCACAAACACTTTTAGGAATACCTTCCTCCTTTTTGCAGATATAACTAATTGTTAATTGTTAACACTAAACTTGTGGCCAACAGCAGCTGCAGACATGCTGGAATGAAATTTATCTAAATGCTTTATTTTCTCACTAAGCCACATCACTGACTTTGCAGGCTTGGGCTTAGAGCCCAAAGAACTTGCACTGTGGTTTGGGGGCATAATTGCCACATAAAACTTGAGTTTGAAAGGCAAACAATGAAAATATGCAACAAATGCACAAGTGAATAGGATATTCAGTAAAGATATAACAGTGATGCTGCTGGCAGCAGTTTGTTACCTGTGCATTTGCCTCAGTGTCCCTCCTGGCCAGCAGTATATGCCAAACCTGAAGAGCCCCTTATGCTTCCTACACTGGACTTTTGTATTTGAACTTTGGTACACAGACCAATTAAATTTGGAAGATGATTTCGTTGCCTTTTAGGAGAAAACTAGCCTTGCCTAGTTTATGGAGAAAGAATATTAGTAGATGATCTCCTGCTACAGGAGTTTAGCTTTGTCAGGTTTTGAATCTATCCTATACAACGGCAGTCTCCAAAACTATTAATTTTAAAAACAGAAAAGATAAATGGATATCATAGTTTCATTTACAGGGTTGTTCAGATCTTTCCTCACTCCTATCCCCTAAAGCTTAATTTTTTCCATCACAAAACCCCACTCCATGTCTGCCTACCCTTTCCACAGGGGTCCTGGAATGACTGTTCCATAATATAAATAACGAAGTCAAACGAACAAACAAAAATCTTGGTTTCCTTCCTTACTCCTTCCATCTTTATGGCTCTCACTGAAACTTGGCTCCTTCCTGATGACATGGTATTTCCTGAGCACCCGTTTTAGTGCTGGATGCACTTTCATTCATAGTGTCGATGCACTGACTGTGTTGGGGAGTAAGGATATCCCTTGCTCCCTGCTGTCATTTCCAGATTTGGCCTCTCTCACCATTATTACAACCTCTCCTCCTTTGAGGTTCACACTGTGGCACTGGCTTCCTTCCCATTCCTTGAAAAAGATATTCCATCACCCAGCTCTAGACATTTTCACTGTCTGTCCCCCAGGTGCAGAATCTGCTCCCTCCTTACTCCTGCCTCCTGGTTTCTTTCAATACTAACTAAAACTCCACAGTGTGCAGTGCCTTTCTTCTACTGATTATTTCTCATTTATTCTGTAGGTAGCTTGTTTATACATAATCATTTGCATGTTGTTAATCTCATTAGATTGTGAACTCAATGTCAGAGACTTTATTTCTTTATTTATTTATGTTTGCATTTCTTTGTATATCCAACACTATCTGACATATGGCATGCTAATAATAAATTTTTTTGTTTTTTTGTTTTGTCTTGTTTTTTGGTTATTTATTTATTTAATATTTTTAGTTTTCAGCATTAATTTTCACAAGAGTTTGAATTACAAATTTTCTCCCCATTTCTATGTTCTCATCACTCCAAGATGGCATATATTCTGATTGCCCCATTCCCCAGTCAACCCTCCTTTCTGTCACCCCACTCCCCTCCATCTCCTTTTCCCTTACTTTCTTGTAGGACAAGATAGATTTTTATGCCCCCATTGCCTATATATCTTACTGCCTAGTACATGCAAAAACTTTTTTTTGAACATCTGCTTTTAAAACTTTGAGTTCCAAATTCTCCCCCCTCTTCCCTCCCCAACCATCCTCCCTAAGAAGGAAAGCAATTTGACATAGGCCACATTATGCATCATTATGAAAAACCCTTCCACAATACTCATGTTGTGAAAGACTAACTATATTTTTCTCCTTCCTATCCTATCCCCCTTTAACCAATTTTCTCCCTTGACCCTGTTCCTTTTCAAAAGTGCTTGCTTTTGATTACCTTCTCCCCCATCTGCCCTCCCTTCTATCATTCTCCTTTTTTTTTATCCCCTTCCTCCTTCTGTCCTGTGGGGTAAGATACCCAATTGAGTGTGTATGTTATTCCTTCTTCAGGCCAAATCCAATGAGAACAAGATTCACTCATTTCCTCTCACCTGCCCCTTCTTCCCTCCCAACAGAACTGCTTTTCTTGCCACTTTTATGTGAGATAATTTACTCCATTCTATTTCTCCCTTTCTCCCTC
>JAQQSZ010011416.1:0-12257 GCA_028646595.1 Phalanger gymnotis | reverse complement strand
GTGTTAAACCACATTCAAGGGCTTTGTGTGATGTTTCCTATCAATAAGAGTTCATATTTCATGTGGAATTTGATAGAGCACTTTATAGTTTATGAAGCAGCTATACGGCACAAGGTATAGAATCATGGACCTGTTTCATTATCTGAAAAAAAAGCAACAAATGCGTAATCACAACCAAGAAGTCATTTCTCTTAGCTAACCAGTCAATTCGTCATGCCTGGGGGCAGTTACTTGATTTCTCTTCCAAGGTACTGTATAGGTCTCATCTCTTTTGAATTTAATCAGAAGTACCCTGGATGGCTTAAGGAAATATGTAGATAGATATAAAGATGTCAACAGAATCCAAACATGTGGGAGTGCATACAATGTGGGGATAGCAAACGTGTAAGTGACGCCATCCAGAGTATATACAAATGGACTCTTTGGTAATGGACACTTTTATGTTGAGAGCTTAGACTAGTTTTGGATGAGTTCCTAACCAAGTTTTAGAGACATTTAATGACACCATATAAATTGTAAGAATAAAAAAAAATTCTTGATTGGATCCCAGGTTCCAGAAGAAATTTACGGTAATCTTATGAAATATGCTTTGGATTTGAATTTGCAAGACCTTGATCCAAACCATTTTATTAGGATATGGTTACCGAAACATTTCAAAAACAAGGCTATAAATTCTTGATGTAGTCCAACCCTCTCATTTTATAGATGAGGCAACTTAATGGCAAAGTGGTTGAAGGACTGGCTTCAAAGCACATTAGAAGAAAGCAATGTATCTGTGATTTGAACTCAGGGCTTTGCACTCCTAAACCACTGCTCTTTTCCATATAGTAGGCAGGCATTATCTAGATTCATTGGAAGAAATGAGTAAATGGAATAAAAAATGTAGAAGGGGAAGATAAGAACTATAGTGGCAAACCAGCTCTTTGCCTAATTTGACCCTCGAACACTAGGGATGTGTTTTTGTTCCAGAGGAAGTCCTTTGGTACTCCTAATTTCTCATCATTTCTTACTGGGAGACTTCAGCCTTCCTGTGTTAGTTTCCCAAGGTCCCACAGCTAGTATTGTCAGAGGTGGTATTTGAACCCAGCCTCTTTTAATTTAGAATGAGTGCTCATTATGCTGCCCCACTTAGTGAGGGGCAGTCATAATCATAATCATCATCACTTTTATTAAGTGCTTACTACGTGCCAGGTACTATGCTACATGTTTTACAAGTACTATCTCATTTGGTCCTCACAATAATTCTAGGAGATATTGTTATTATCCTCATTTGACAGATGAGGAAACTGAGGCAAATGGAGGTTAAATGACTTGTCCTGGGTAACAGAGCTAGTAATTGCTTGAAGGCAGATTTGAACTGAGGTCTTCCTGACTCCAGGCCTGGTAGTCTATCTACTGTGTCATCTAGCTGCCCCAATGCAGGGCATATGGTGGTAGTGATCTGGAGCCATTGAATATTTCCTCCTTGCCTTTGTGTTTGTGTTTGCACCTGCCTGTGATTCCTCTTCAAGACGTGCAAGTAGCTTGTACATTTGTGGTCAAGAATTATGCCATCATGTCACACTAGAAAAGAAGAGTGCAAAGAAAGAGGGACATAGATGGTCTGACTTGACCAGGAAAGAGGTATAAGAGTGTAGGGGGAGGTGAGCAATGAGGCTTCTGCATTATAGAGATGCCGATTGATTCAGTTTTCCAGGCTGAACTAATTCTTCCTTCCCACAAGAGCGAATCAGTTCCACAGGTCACAAGATCAAAGAACTAGAGTTGGAAGGAACCTTGCAGATCATCCAGTCCAAGCCCCTCGTTCTCCATTTGGAGAGAAATAAGTGACTTGACCAAACATGTACAAGTAGCAGGCCTGACTTTGGTTAGACACCAGGTTCTCCTGGCCTCTGAACTCCAATGCTTCCTTGCTACTGCTACTATTGTTTAGTCATTAAGTCATGTCTGACAGATTACATTGAACTCAGGACCTCTTCAATCCAGGCCTGTGCCATATATGTGTGTATGCATATATACATGTATGAAAACACATATGTGTACATACATACACATACATATATGTGTGCATATATGCATGTATGTGTACATGTATATTTGTGTGTGCACACATATATACATGTGCACACATATACATATATGTATACAAATGAGTGTATAAAATAATATAATATATAAGTATATTATTAATATTAAATTTATATTACTATGTTATTAATATATAATATCTATTGTTGATTAGTTGATCAGTTGTATCCAATTCTTTGTGACCCCATTTGTTGTTGTTGGGTTTTTTTTTGGCAAAGATACTGTACTGGTTTACCATTTCCTTCTCCAGCTCATTTTACAGATGAGGAAATTGAGGCAAACTTGGTTAAGTGACTTGCCCAAGAGCACACAGCTAGTGTCTTAGGCCATATTTGAACTTGGGTCCTCCTGATTTCAGGCCCAGCATTCTATCTGCTGTGTTATCTAGCTTTCCTAAAACTATATCATGCTACGTCTCCAGCTTCATACACTAAAAAATAAACTAGAGAAATGTTTCTGGAATATGCTTCAGCCAAACTTACTCATTGACAGGATACTTTTCCAGGAAGCTGTTTAGAGGGAAGATATCCTCTGTTTCACCTTTATGGAGATGATGCTCATGATCCACTATCAAGCGGGATGGATTGCAGCGAACCATTCATATCCATGTCCCCTCGGCCCCCCACCCCTCAGTTTTCTGCCTGTAATACCTACTTAAATTGATTGGAATTGACCAAAGACAGTAATAATAGTATGATTGAGGAAACATTCTCAGTCACAGAAGTTCAACATGAGTGAAACTTACAATGTGTTGAAAAATTCCTTGATGGGTACAATACAATGTTAGGATGAGTCAACATTACGTTGATTAAAAATAAAGCAATCTTATGCTGTATTCATAGAAGAACAATTCTCAAGGGAGGTAATAGCCCTCTAGTTGACTTGACCCCCTGTAAGGCCAATCTATAAGTAAAAGATCTTTCCTGCTCATTGAATAGGCCTGGGGGTGGGACAACAAAGGGAAGCCTGATTAGAGGCAGGCCCAAACCTTTGTGATGCTGATCAGGGATTAAAGACTCTTCCCACCCCCTCAATAGACTTCTAGTTGGACTAACAAAGGGAGGCCTGATTAGAGGCAGGCCCACACCCTTTCACTAACTAGGTGTGAGGTCCTAGGCCCTACAACTTTTCACTAAGTAGGCTCTGAAAACCTCAGGGCACTGAACAGGGTATAAGAGCTCTGAGGTTGGCATTTTGCCTTTGCGGGTACACTCATTGAGAGAGTGTTGGTGAGGAGACTCTGAGTAGTCCTTGAAGCAGCCCTCCACCCACTCTGAACACCCAGATGTTGGTGCTTCTCTGGTAACTATGTATTATGATTTGGTCTGTTTACATCGCCTTTGTTTGTAATTTCTGTTTTTATTTGCTCTGAAGTGCAGAGTGCTTGCTCCCCCTGCCCCCCGCCCAACTAAGTAAATGATATATGTGTGTTTAATTAAAGTGAGATTGTAAAGCCCTTAAAGTTACTTTCCTTAGAAAAGCAGATCAGAGAACCTGTGCTAGCAGCCCTCCTGTGTGCTCTTGTTGTTGGCCTTACAAAACCATGGTAGTTGTTGTTACACCCCCAATCACACTTCCCCTTTGAATGAATGGCATTTTTAAAAGCATCGTTAAGTGCTTATTACATGTCAAGAATCGTGCTAAGTTCTGGGTATACAAATACAAAAGTAAGATGGTGCCTGTGTCTAAAATCGAGGAGTTTACATTCTTACTCATACCACATTTAGATTATTTCCATTAAATCTGAGCACCATATTTTTTAAAAAAAAAGAACATTGAGAAAGAAAAGTGGCCACAGGAGAGGGTAACCAGAATATTTTAGAAGTCTGGAAACTATGTAATACAAAGAATTGTGGAAAGGCTTGAGGGTATATAGCTTGCAGAAGACTGGGTCTATAGCTCGAGGGTATATAGCTTGCAGAAGACTGGGTCTGGGGGGGGGGGTGTAGGTAAAAGGAAGAAGATGGCAGCCCGTAAATATTGAATGTGTAGTCACTTGGAAGAGAGATTGAATCACTGACTCAGCTTGACTTAGAGGGCAAAACTAGGTACAATGGGCAGAAAGCACAGAAATGCAGATATCTGGAGTTTAGAGCTGCTCCACAGTGGATGAACACCATTAAGAGGTAGTGGAAACTACCAATAGCTGACCTTTATGGCATTGTTTGAGAGGCAGCATGGAAGGTGCATAGAAGGTCTTTCTGGGTATAAGGAAGACCTGGGTTTGTGTCCTCCTTCTGGCATTGCTGCCTTGTCACCCTGCTGCACTCTGAAATGAACCTCCCCAGACCATTCTCCGGATAAACTAAGCTGCTCGGTTTTGGAATTCCTGCCCTGAGGCCATGTTGTCCAACTGGTGAGATGGCACCATTTGTAGCTGGCCCTGATCCAGCCAACCATACTTCACCCTGGTCATCTTCTCCCCTGCTTTGGGGGCAATAATCAAATCAATACATCAGTGGTAGCATTGCATCTGTAAAAGGCATGCCACTTAGCTATTCTATGTCTCCTGTGACTTAGACCAAGGCAATCTTTCCTGGCTACCACTCCCAACAGGTGTTGGTAACCTCATAAAAATATAAATGCCTTGATTTTAGACATAGGGATTGTCTTACTTTTATATTTGTATTTGCACATAATATGCACTTAATAATGCTTTTAAGACACCATTGATTCAAAGGGGAAGTGTGATTAGCAGATCAGTCACTTAATCTCTTGGTGTTTCTTCCCCTCCTCTCAAAAGTGAAATTTCTAAGACTCTAAATTACCAAGGGAGAGTTTCCAAACTGGGACTTCCCCAAATCCATGAAATCACAGGTCTGGGTTTCTACAGCACAGTACCTGGCATGTAGTAAGCACTTAATGAACTCTTGTTCCTCCCCCACCCAACTATTGGCAATAAATAAATAAATGCAGTTGTTTATGGCTACAAAGCACCTTGCATGTATTACTTCAGTTGATCCCCTATGAGATAGGTAGGATAAGCATCATCATTCCCACTTTACAACTATCCTGGGAGGGATTATACATTCAGAGCAAAGTACCACTCAGAGCCTGAGGGTTTAGATAAATGATTACTTTCCTAAAAAGTACTTGGGGGACTTCTCCAGGTGAGAGCAGTCCCCAAAGATCGAAAAGCAGGCTAGGAGGAAGGTCTGTGTGGTGTCTGAAGCTTTTCGTTCGGTGCATAGAGCGGTTGTTATATATACTTGTTGCCTAGAGGTTCTGCAGGTGGGATTTAGGTAAAGCTAACTCAAAATACCTGGGGTCTGCATCATAGCATCTGGTCCCCAATAATAGCAAAGAAAAACTAAGACCAGTGGGAATGACATGGCCTATCATGGTCACATAGCTTGTCATTAAAGTCTTCTTGGTCTCCACAACTGATCCTTTCCTCTTTAATATTCAGGTTACTTCCCCCTTAGGAACAAAATGGACCTCGATGGAACCATCACAAAATTTACCGTCACTCAAAGGGAATCTGGGAAACAAAAGCTTTGCAATGTCCCCATTGCAGGTAACTCAACCTCTTAGCCTGAATGCTTCAGCCAGGTGCATGACCTTCTGCCCCTGATATAGGGACTAGAGTCATTCATTTAAAAAGGTGACAGAAAGTCTCAGGTCATGCCTTGACTTGTAAACACCAGTGGGTTGGCAAGGCAGGTGTTCAATACTCCTCTTCCCCAGATGCCGGCAAGGGATAGTACACACCGCTTTATTATTCTTTCTAGCATGGCTAAATCCAGTTGTTCTGAAAGCAAGAGATGTTTGTTTGTTTCTTCCCCAAGAAAAACAACAATGTAGAAATCCACACATTCCATACACCCTCTTGCAGGCTTATTAATAAGGTCCCTCCAGGGCAAATCATAAACATAGCAAAACCTGTAACCATGCAAGAGACCAGCAAAGGTTGTGCTGCATTAATGGAGAAATTCAACCAAAGGCTTTATGATGTCCAAATAAATTCCAGATGAGTTCTCCAGGATTAAAGTTATTTCAACAAACCCTAAGGGATTCGATAATACCGGACCATATAACTTTATTTTTTTACCGTGTCATTCACACAAATTTCTTTCCAATATGCCTGCAAGAGAATAGGGTAGCAAGGGGGTTAAATGTGCCACGGTAACAGAAGAGAAGGTGGCAAGGGAGACAAGTTTTCAGTTGAAGGTGATAACGAACAAGAGTTCATTAAGTGCCTACTATATGCCAGGTACTGTGCTAAGTGCTTTTAAAAATATTATATCATTTATTCCTCATGACGAACCTTAGAGGTAGGTTCTTTTATTATCTCCATATTATAATTGAGGAATCTGAGGCAGTCAGAAATTATTTGACTTGCCCAAGATCACACAACTAGTAAATGTCTGAGACTGGATTTGAACTCAGGTGTTGCTATCCACAGACCCAGTGACTTGTCCAGCTGACTTCAGAAAAGATGAGAAAGTGATAAGGTGGAGATAGGTACAAATAGAAACTGTTATGGGCAGTAGGTATGCTAAGTCCTCTTCCAAATGGAGCCCTCCAAATAAATGGAAATGATTGATATAGTAGGCCATCGATGAAATTGGAAGGTGGGACAAAATTTTGAGGAAAGTCATATGGGAAGCTGGCAGATTCTAGCGTCTTTTACAACTAATGCAAAAAAGTGTTGGTTTTGAGGCAGCTAGGTGGCACAGTGAATAGAGTACCAGCCCTGGAGTCAGGAGGACCCAAGTTCAAATCCGAACTCAGACCCTTGACACTTAATAGCTGTGTGACCTTAGGCAAGTCACTTAACCCCAATTGCCTTGCCTTCCCCCCCTCAAAAAAAGTGTTGGTTTTGCAAACTCTGGAGAACAATGGGCATCTCACCCTGATCTCATGAAATATGCTGGCATTTTGGCTAATTTCCTACTATCCCTACACAGAAAATACTACATTCCCCTAAGGTTTGCAAATCCCTAAGCTTCTTTTCTCTAGTGAAGACAAAAGTCTTAATAAAAGTATTCAGTGTGTCCTATGTTTGTTTTGGGCAAATGTATATGTGCATGTACATGTGTATGTTTGCCAGAAATTATTAAAATCTTCAGCTTGTGATTTTCCATTTTGGAAGAAATTTCTGGAAAAAGAAGAAATACGATTGAGTTATATTTTCACCCACTTGTAAGCTTTCTGACATAAGGGGAGCTGGCTGGAAAAATCATTATTGATTGAATAGGACCATGGCTGAAACCTAGCAGCACCACATGAATTATCTTGAGAAACCTTGCAGCGACTTGCTAATTTTCTGTAAGTGGAGAATGAGTTCCCTCCGCTCACTCATGGGATTTCAGGAATGTTTGTGGGAGATTTGGAGAGGGGACTGTTACTTGGAAGATACTTTTATTATGTGACTTAGCCATGATGTTTGCTAAAAACTGGGTAGCACAAATATTGTCCAAAAATTAGAGGCAGATATGTGGTTATGTGCTAGGGGCTGTCTAATGCCAGGCAAGAAACAATGCCACTCAGGCGTACTCAGCCGCACATTCCCCTCTCCCTACTTTTCCTCCTCCCTTCTCTTCTATACCCAAAGAGCCCATAGGCTAGTTTTCATGTAAACTTTCTTCCTGGATTTAAACTGATCGAATGGATATGCTTTGGAATATACTCAACAAATTGCCCAAAATGCAAAACTCAGAAATCACTGAAACTGATTTCAACCCCCCATTTTTTTCCTGGCTTCCTTTCTCAGTATTATATTTACAAAGTTAGAAGATTAGGCAAATGCCTTAAGTCAGCTGCAGACTGACCTCAAATGCATGTTCTGGAGAGATTGAATCAATGAAGCAAAGACTTTTAAAAAAACATTTTAACTGACTGTAAACAAAGAGTAAAGATATAAAAGTTCAAATCTCTAGGTCCCTGCTGCATGGGAGGGACCCAGATCAATAACAAGCATCCACATAGAAATAAAGTTTGCCATTTCTGAAGAGCTACCCTCCCTTCTGGATTTCAGTTTATATGATGCTCCCCCAAACAGACTTCGGTTTATATGGCCTATCTCTGTTTTAGATTTTCATGACCAAGAGCTATCTCTGAGAGCAAGAGATGTTTGTTTGTTTCCTCCCCAAGACCTGCTTGTACTTTGAATCTTTAATACTATGTAGTCTGATTAACCTCTTAGGGTCTTGGGAAAAATAAAGAAACCAAAACATCCCATCCTTTGGTATGTCTTCTCATGAACACACCATATAACACCAACACTGCATTTTATGTCTAGGAGTAAATAAGCAAGACCTTGGTTCAAAGTATTAACAAATAAAACCACAGAGGGTAATAATACATAAGGCACACTTCCAACAAAGGAAAACACTGACAATAGCAACAGCAACAACAACCACCACCACAACCACATGCTAAAACCACAACCGCCTCCTAAAGCAAAAATGGGTATGTTGCCAAATCATACTGGTCAGCTGATTACAATAGAAACGAAGATAGCAGTAGGGCAGTAACCACAATTAGAAAACTAGTCACTAGCACCAGGACTCTGAAGGCATCTCTTCTGCAAAAAATGATACCTGGAAGCATATGCTAAGGGTGCCCAATCTCCTCGTTTGCTCCTTTTTTCTTTAGTCTAAGATGGTAACTTTCCTATCCTCAGTCTGCTGCCCATTCCATCCTTGGTACCCTGGCTACCTCCTTTACTTTTCAGGGATCTATATCCCTAGGTATTTGAAGCCACACCTTTTGGCCCAGAGTATGGTGGTTCCCAAATTTCTTTGAGGCCTTTGTTGTCTACCCAATCACTTTTTTTGTCACAGGAATTTTTATTAACAGACCATTAGAAGAATAATCATGATAGAGACCTTTAGTTCATTCTTCTAATAAGCCTGTTGATCTGGTCTTCCCTGTTACCAGCATCTCCATTTCCCACAAAATGTGTAATCACTTTTATCCATGGACTTAGCAGAAGGATTAATTGAGCAACACATCTTCCCCACATCTTGCCTATGTGGTCAAGGTATACTATGTCTTGCTCTACTGCCAAACCATCCTTGACTTTCAGAGAGATATACTGCTTGAAACATCCTGAGAGAAACGAACATGAAGTTAAGAAATGAATGCAAAATAAACATTAAATTAAAGAGACAATCCTGTATGGTACTGAAGGCAAAAGAAGTCCCTTGATGAGAGAAAATAACAGAGGGAAGGTCTCAAGGAAGAAGTCCACATTATTCCATCAAGCTGTAGAACTATCTGGTCTTAGTGTTGACATGGTCCACCACAATATACCTCAGCAAATTTCCACCTCTCATTCTGCCTCCTCAAAAGGATCCGCTTGATGGTCCAGGTGTTGAAGCTCCTGGTTCTCTATTATTATTCTCTATTATTAAGTCTCTCAAACTTAATTGTCTTTGTAATGTTTTTATTGTATAAATTATTCTCCTGATTTTGCTTACTTCACTCTGCATCTTTTTACATGTCTTCCCAGGTTTCTCTGAAACTATTGCTTTTGTCATTTCTTACAGCATAATGGGTATTCCATTATGTTTTTACACCATAATTTTAAAGAGCATTTATTAAGAGTCTACTATGTGGTAGGCACTAGGAATACACTAAGAAAAGGGGGGGGGAATCAATGCCTTCTCTCAAGGACTTTATATTCTATTGGATGGCACATATAAACAGGTAAGCAAATATACTTAATTAGGCTTTCAATAAGCTTTTATCAAATATTCTCTGGCCTTGCAATTCTTAGTATCATTTATTACCAAAGGTTTTTTCTGAAGGTTCCCTAAATTGCTCATGTCTTCCCTCCCCCTAGAAATCCTGTGTAAAAACTTACGACAAGTACAGTTTTTATGTTACATACATATATATACATACGTTTGTGTGTATATATATACATACCCAAATATATGCTATATTTACATATATATACATATATATGTATATACATATACATACCCAAATATATGCTATATTTACATATATACATATATGTATATACATATATATGTATATATATGTAAAAATATACATATATATGGAGAGAGAGAAAGAGAGAGAGAGAGAGAGAGAGAGAGAGAGAGAGAGAGAGAGAGAGAGAGGGAGAGAGAGAGAGAAAGAGAATTCCATTTAATGGAATCTAGTGGCTAGAGAGCAAGCCTCTAAGGCAGGAGCACCTGGGCTCAAGATTCATCTCTGACACCTACAGTCTATACTCTGGGCAAGTCAATTAATCTCTCAGTGTCCTCATGACTCTCTAAGATCCAAAATTGCAGAGAAAATGTCAATCTGTACTGGTAGATGGAGTTTCCTCCCCTGGAAGTTCCTTATCCTAATGAAATCATGTCTGCTTCTTATTCCTAATATGTGCTAGATCTATCTATCTATCTATCTATCTATCTATCTATCTATCACATGGTAATTTGGGGGGTAATTCGAATACGGAAAGAATACTAATAGTCAGGGGTGGTGTTAGGAAAGGTTTCCTATAGAATTTAGTCTGTAAACCAAGCCTTAAGGGGACACAAGGATTAGCAGAAGCAGAGGTGAGGAGGGCATTCATTTCCCACTTGGGATTCAACCTTTGTAAAGGCAAAGACCTAGGAACAGGGGTGTGAAACCTGAGGCCTCAGGGCCACATTTGTCTGTCTAGGTCCTCAAGTGTGGCCCTTTGACTGGATCCAAACTTCACAGAACAAATCCCCTCAATAAAAGGATTTGTTCTGTAAACCTTGGGCTCCAAGAGCCACACTTGAGGACTTAGAGGGCCACATCTGGCTTTGAAGTCACAGGTTCCACTTTTCTGTGGCCTAGGAGGTGAAGTGATAGCTGTGGGGCCAACAAGTTCTAGTGTGGACAGAACATAGAGTATGTGAAAGAAGTCCATGAAAGGTAGCTAGCACCATGTTGTTAAGGATTTTCTATGCTGGCTTGTATTTTATCCTAGAGGCAATAGGGAATCACTGAGGGCTTTTGAGCAAGAGAGTGACACAATCAGACCTATACCTTAGAATGTTATTTTGGTGGTTGAGTGGAGGATGGATGAGAGAATGGAAAGATTGAAAGGAAGCAGTTAGGAAACCATTACTCTAGTCAATACAAGAGATGATAAGGGCTGAAATAATGACTGTGTGAGTGGAGAGTAACTTTAAGAAGCAGAATAGAGAAGACTTGGCAATAGCTCATGAGACCTGGCACAGTTTGTGTGAGTGAAATCCAGGGGCAAGGTCTTTTAATTAACCTATGTTTGGGGCAGCTGCCCTCCTAATGAGTAAGTAATCACTCTCCTGTAGCCTAACTCCTGTGTCCTAATTCCTACCAGAATGATCTAAGGTGACTCAGGACTTCTATTGACATATTTGCCATTACTTCATAGTGTGGGGTTTTCAAAGCTGACCATCAGGAGGGGAATCATTTCCTCC
Organism: Phalanger gymnotis; assembly: GCA_028646595.1. NCBI lineage: Eukaryota > Metazoa > Chordata > Mammalia > Diprotodontia > Phalangeridae > Phalanger > Phalanger gymnotis. The sequence goes on along the minus strand of JAQQSZ010011416.1, from coordinate 771 downwards.
TAGGCCCTGGGTCAATGCCTGGTAGCTCCAAAATCATGTGGTTTTTTTGAGTACACAGATGAAACTCTTTTTATCCAAATTAAATGAAGGGGACTGTGTGCTGACCCATCAAGATAATGTTCAAATGCATCTTGTATGAAGGACAATGAATCACCAGGTATGGAGGGAGATAAAGCTCAGACCTGGCTAAGAGTATGTTTCAGTTAAATGCTCATACTGAGCATTGTAAGAAAATTCACAAATGCTACAAAGCAGGAATTCATTTATTGTTTTGATATTTTCCCTAGAAGGTAAAGAAAAATACAATTAAATTTAAATTTAAAAACATGTGTGTGCATTTTTTTTTCAGACAGCTAGTTATTAAGTATTTACAAGCACACCCCAGGGCTGAGCCCTCTCATCTATACCATCCTGCCCCAAACAGTCCCTAGCATTAAGGAGATTCTTCTCTCTTTTTCTCAATCACCCATTCAGCAACAATCACCACTCCACCCTTACCAGGGCTGGTTGTTGCCTGATTCTCTCTTCTTGTGAGTTTGTCAGTGCTGGGAACTCCTGTTGTGCTAACTCCCTCCACCAAGTCAAATTACAACCCATTTATGACTTAGGGCAAGGGTGTAGAACCTATGGCCTCCAGGCCACATATGGCCCTCTAGGTCCTTGGATGCAGCCTTTTGATTGATTCCAAATTTTACAGAACAAATCCTTTTATTAAGGGATTTGTTCTGTGAAGTTTGGATTCAAACAGCTGCACTTGAGGACCCAGAGGGC
>JAQQSZ010011415.1:0-12257 GCA_028646595.1 Phalanger gymnotis | reverse complement strand
ATCTAGTTCTGAGAGGGGAAAGTTGAGGTCCCCCACAAGTATAGTTTTACTATCTATTTCCTCCTGTAACTCATTCAACTTGTCCTTCAAAAATTTAGATGCCATACCAATTGGTACATATATGTTTAGTATTGATGTGACTTCATTGTCTGTGGTACCTTTCAGCAAGATATAGTTTCCTTCCTTATCTCTTTTAATTATATCTATTTTTGTTTTCCTTTGTCCGAGATCATGATTTCTACCCCTGCTTTCTTTGCTTTAGCTGAAGCATAATAGATTGTGCTCCAGCACCTTACTGTTACACTGTTTGAATCTCTCTGCTTCAAATATTTTTCTTAATAGATTGTAGGATCCTGGTTTTTAATCCATCTTACTATCCACTTCCATTTATGGGTGAATTCATCCTATTCACATTTATAGTTTTGATAATGAACTGTTTATTTCCCTCCATCCTATTTTTTGCTCGTTTGTCCCCTCCTTACACCTCACCCTTTCCTTCCTCACAAATTCTTTACTTCTGATCACAACCTTCTGCAATATACCCTCCCTTTTATCAGTCCCTTTTCTGCCTTCTCTTATCCCCGTTACATTTTACTTCCTTGTAGGGTAAGATAGATTTATTTCCAAATGAGTGTGTATGTTATTCCCTCTTCGAGCCAATTTTAATAGGACTAAAGTTGGCCCTCCCTTCTGTCACCCCACTCTCCCCCATCCCCTTTTCCCTTACTTCCTGCCCCTTCGTCCCTTACAATGAACTGCTTTTTCCCCCTATCTGCCCTCCCTTCTATCATTCCCCCTTTTTATCCCCTTCCCCCTACTTTCCTGTGGGGCGAGATACCCAATTGAGTGTGTATCTTATTCCCTCCTTAAGTCAAATCTGATGAGTGCAAGATTCACTCATTCCCCCTCACCTGCCCCTTCTTCCTTTACAATGAACTGCTTTTTCTTGCTACTTTTAAGTGAGATAATTTACCCCATTCTGTCTCTCCCTTTCTCCCTCTCTCAATATATTCCTCTCTCACTCCTTAATTTTATTTTATATTTTAGATATCATCCCTTCATATTTAATTCACTCTGTGCCCTTTGTCTGTACAGATGTATATTCTCTTCAACTACCCTAACATTGACAAAGGTCTCACGAATTACACACAACATCTTTCCGTGTAGGAATGTAAATAAAACAGTTCAACTTTAGTAAGTCCCTTATGATTTCTCTTTCCTGTTTACCTTTTCATACTTCTCTCGATTCTTATGTTTGAAAGTCAAATTTTCTATTCAGCTCTGTTCTTTTCACAGAGAAAGCTTGAAAGTACTCTTTTTATTGAAAATCTATATTTTGCCTTGGAGCGTGATACTCAGTTTTGCTGGGTAGGTGATTCTTGGTTTTAATCCTACCTCATTCATCCTCTGGAATATCATATTCAAGCCCTTCGATCCCTTAATGTAGAAGCTGCTAGATCTTGTGTTATCCTGATTGTGTTTCCACAATAGTCAAATTGTTTCTTTCTGGCTGTTTGCAGTATTTTCTCCTTGACCTGGGAACTGTGGAACTTAGCGACAATATTCCTAGGAGTTTTCTTTTTGGGATCATTTTCATGAGGCAATCGATGGATTCTTTCAATTTCTCTTTTACCCTCTGGCTCTAGAAGATAAGGGCAGTTTCCCTTGATAATTTCTTGAAAGATGGTGTTTAGGCTCTTTTTTTGATCATGGCTTTCAGTTTGTCCAATAATTTTTAAATTATCTCTCCTGGCTCTATTTTCCAGAACAATGGTTTTTCCAATGAGATATTTGACATTGTCTTCCATTTTTTTATTCTTTTGGTTCTGTTTTATAATATCTTGATTTCTCATAAAGTCACTAGCTTCTATTTGCTCCAAACTAATTTTTTTTGGAGGGTGGAAGACAGGGCAAGTGGGGTTAAGTGACTTGCCCAAGGTCAAACTGTTAGTAAGTGTGTCAAGTGTCTGAGGCTGGATTTGAACTCAGGTCCTCCTGACTCCAGGGCCATTGCTCTACTCATTGTGCCACTTAGCTGCCCCTTCCAATCTAATTTTTAAGGCAGGATTTTCTTCAGTGGTCTTTTGGACTTCCTTTTCTATTTGGCTAATTCTGCCTTTCAGAGAATTCTTCTCCTCATTGGCATTTTGGAGCTCTTTTGACATTTGGGTTAATCCATTTTTAAGGTGTTGTTTTCTTCAGTAATTTTTGGGTCTCCTTTAGCAAGTCATTGACTTGTTTTTCATGGTTTTATTTCACCTCTTTTATTTCTCTTCCTAATTTTTCCTGTACTTCTCTAACTTGCTTTTCCAAATCCTTTTTGAGCCCTTCCATGGCCTGAGCCCAATTCATGTTTTTCTTGGAGGCTTTTGATGTAGGCTTTTTGACTTTGTTGACTTCTTTGGGCTGTATGTTTTGATCTTCTTTGTCACCAAAAAAAGATTCTAGAGTCTGAGTCTGAGTCTGTGTCCTTTTTCACTGCTTGGCCATGTTTCCAGACAACTACTTGACCTCTGAGATTTTTGTCAGGTTATGACTGCTTGTAGAGTAGACTGTGCTTTGTCCTAAGCTTTAGAGGCTGCACTGCAGTTTGCAGAGCTACTTCTACACAGCAAGCTCTGCCACAGCAGCCTTCCTTCTCCCTCAAGAACCAGTAACCAGGATTGTGACCCAGATCCAAGCAGGGCAAAGATGCCTCTGCACCAGCAAAGCTCTCCTTGAGTTCCCACTCCGATCTTCTGCTTGATTCCTCCCACTGTGTGAGCCAGAGACTTGGGAAGCAGCTGACTCTGGAGCTCTGGAAGCTGCTGCAGGAGGTTCCTGTTGCTGCCACCACCACCACCATACCACCTCTGCCACCCCCAGAGCTAGGGCTGACTGCTCTCTAACCCGATGCAGCAGTTTTCCCACTAACAAACTCTGTGGTCTTTGGTGTTTGTGGGTTGAGAAGTCTGGTAACTGCCACAGCTCAATGATTCATGGCCCACTTCTGGTCTGGTCTGTCCTGGCACAGCACACCCTGGGCTTCACTCCCAGCACCATGCAATAGATCCTTCCCAGTGACCATCCAGGCTCTCCTGGACTGGAGACCTGTTTCCCTCTGCTGTTTCGTGGGTTCTGCAGCTCTAGAATTTGTTTAAAGCCATTTTTTACAGGTGTTTGGAGGGATTTGGAGGAGAGCTTAAGTGAGTCCCTGCTTTCCAGCCACCATCTTGGCTCTGCCCCCTGCACTCAAAGTCACCTCATGTTCACGCCGCTCTGTCTATATATATTCCTAATTGCTATTATAGTAACAAAGTTAAGAGTTACACATATTACTTCACTATATAGAAATATAAAATATTTAAATTTATTGAACTTCTTATGCTTTATCTTTCTTGTTTCGTTTTTACCTTTTTATATTTCCCTTAAGTCTTATAGTTGGCGGTCAATTTTTTTTGGTTCAGCTCTGGTCTTTTAATTAGAAATGCTTGAAAGTGCTCTATTTTGTTAAATATCCATTTCCCCCTGAAAGATTATATTCAGTTTTGCTGGGTAGGTGATTCTTGGTTGCAGTCCTGACTCCTTTGCTTTACAGTATATCATATTCTAAACCTTCTAGTGCTTAATATGGAAGCTGCCAAATCCCATGTAATCCTGAATGTAACTATAGCATATTTGAATTATTTCTTTTCTGCTACTTATAATATTTTTCCCTTTACCTGTGAGCTCTGGAATTTGGCTATGACATTCCTGGGAGTTTTCACTTTGAGATCTCTTTCAGGCAGTGATCAGTGGATTCTTTCACTTTCTATTTTGCCATTTGGTTCTAATATGTCAGATCAGCTTTCTTTGATAAGTTCTTGAAAGATGTTGTCTAGACTTTTTTTAAATCATGGCTTTCAGGTCAGCCAATTATTCTCATATTGTCTCTCCTGGATCTATTTTCTAGGTCGGTTGTTTTTTAATTAGGAATTTCACATTTTCTTCTATATTTATTTATTTTTTTTACTTTAGTGATTTCATTTTATTGTACCTTGATATCTCATAGAGTCATTATTTTCCACTTGTTTAATTCTAGTTTTTAAGCAATTATTTTTTTAGTGGGCTTTTGAACTTCCTTTTCTATTTGGCCAATTCTATTTTTAGGGAGTTATTTTCCTGGGTAAATTTTAGTATGTCTTTCCTCATACTATTGACTCTTTTTTCATGATCCTCTTACATTAACCTCATTTCTTTTCCCAATTTTTCTTCTATTATTCTAATTTACTTTTTAAAATCCTTTTAAACCTCTCCCAGGAATTCACTTTGGACTTGAGACCAAATCACATTTTTCTTGGAGGCTTTACATGCAGCCATTTTTGATGTTATTATCTTCTTCTGAATGTAGTTGATCCTCTTTATCTTCATAGTAACTTTCCACAGTCAAGCTCTCTTTTGGTTTTTTGCTCATTTCCCTGACTATTTTTTGCATGTGATTTGGCGTTTTTATGTGAGATTTGGGCTCTGGTCTTGTCCTGTCCCAGGCTTTTTGTGCTGAGGCTCTGGGTCTTTCTGCTGACTTTCACTAGTCTTTAGGGTTTAGCTGCTTGTGTTCTCTGGAGAATAGGCTTCCTTTCTGGCTTGTACAGGAGAGGGTATCCCCATTTCTTTCCTCTGGATATGGGGTCTAGCTGCTGGCCTGTTCCAAGGGTGGGGCCCTGCTGCTGGGTTGCTCTGGAGACAGGGTATCTCTGCTGGTAGGCGCCAGGGGGTGGGGTCTGGTGGGGTCTCAGTGTTGTCCAGCCCCAAGGAAGGACTCCACCACTGGTCAGCAATGGGGTAAAGGTCTCCCTGGTGGCTTGTGCTAAGGGTGGGGCCTTGCTGTGCTGCACAAACTGCTCACTTGCCCAGAGGTCTGCTGGTTTGCAGGAGGGCTGGACTGCCCCAGGCTTAGAACCTTACTCCAGGCCTCCTGCTGTAAGGCTGTCTGCTGCTGATGCTCTTGGATCTCGCTTCCCTCCCACCCCAGTGAAGTAGACCTTCCCTGCCAGGCTAGTCACCCCCCATCATGCTCCTAGACCAATTCTGAGGCAGTTTTCTAGTTGTTTGGAGGGGAATTTGGGAGGGCTTCAGATAGCTCCTTCCTTACTCTGCCATCTTGGCACCTGAGGTCATGAAGTAATTTTTTAAATGTATTTACTTGTGGCTAATCTCAATCAGTTACCAATCTAAATGAATTTTATAATCTGGGAATATTCCCCAGAGTTTCCCATATGTTTCTCCCTCAAAAATAATCCTTCAAGGAAGATGGAGTAGGTCTTATCATTCTGGTCTTATAACTAGGAAACAGACTCAAAAAACTTGAGTGACTTATTCAGAGTCACCCTGAGGACCAATGGCAGACATTGAAACTCAGGTCTCCCCATTTCCAGGCCAATGCCCTTTCCATTCCACAATTCTGCCTCTTGTTGGAGAATGAGGACAGGACACAGTGACAAGAAACAAAGGTCTAGTGGTTTGTGAAGCAAGTGTGGGTTACGGTAGAAAACAGAAGGAAAATGACCAACTTCCTTGAATGGAGGGACCAGATGGGATGGTGAGTGGAGACATTACCTGCCTTCCACAGGGGCTGCTAGCTGAAACACGACTAGTTTGCAAATGCTGTAGCTGAATCACTTTTGCAAACGATTGCTCCAGCAAAGACAGAAATCTATCAAACATCGTACAGATTAACTTATCACCTAGTTAAATGGGCTGTCAGTGCGGGATGCCTGTGCTTGGCAGGGTGAATTCAAATGCATGTAAATTTCCCTGGTGGCTGACTAGGGAGTGTGGTGGAGCTGTCAAAGGATGACACGTGAAAATACATTAACATTGTTTAAAATATATTTGAAGGAGGATAGCTCATATTTTGATAATACATTCACAGACAAATGGCTTGTGGAAGATCTGGAATTCTGACCTCATCCTTTATTTCAGGGGAATCTTTGGAGGACACTCCCTCCTTCTCTGGATGTTTTGGAGAAGTTGGAAAACAATTAACAGCACGCCTCCCCCCCACCCCAGTACCACCACTGGTGCAGGCCTGGGAGTGTTCCCAGTGCCACTATTGTATGGAGTCGCTGTTCCAATAGCCTTGCTTGTCAGTTTCACTTGATCTTGCAAAAAGTGATTAGAAACTTCAAAAGAAGCAATTACACAGTCCATTGTGTTATAAACCTGTGCCTTATAAAAAATAAATAAAACACAAGAACCTCTCAGTTCTGAACCTAATTGGACTCTGTTTTTAATCTCTACTATTTACTTGGAAGCTAGATTTTCTAACTTAATGAATTTTTTTTCCTCCCCATTGAGAAAAAATAGAATAGCTGAAAGCTGAAATGTATTGGTTTAACTGAGTGAAAACATATGGGTTTTACAAAGTAAGTTGGCTTTTGAGGGTTTTTTTTGAGGTCTTATGGTCATCTCTCCACCATACATAGAAGACTGATTTTCCTTCCATTTTTCTTATCTGATAAAATTTATACTAAGACCCTTCCTTTGTCTTCCTGGCTCATTTGGTTTTCTTTCCCCCGTTCCCCATAGCTCCATAAATGTAGAGACATGTGGGTTAGATCATAGCAGAGTTGGGCAGATTTAGAATTGGTTGAAGGGCTATATCCGAAGAGTAGTCATTAATGATTCCATGTCAACGTGGTAGAAGGTCTCCAGAGGAGTGGTTCAGGACTTTGTGCTAGTCCTTTGCTTTTTGACAGGTTTATCGATGATTTGTCTGAATGCATAATTGGCATGTTTGTCAAATTTTCAGATCAAGAGGGCGAGCTATCTCATTGTATGTGGGGATCTGTCCTTGATAGGTTGGAATATTTGGCTAAATTGAATAATATAAACTTTGATAGAAATAAATAAGTGAAAAAACTGACTTCCCATGTTCAAGATTGGGGAAGCCATGACCATAGAACCATGCATCTGGAAAAAAAAATTCTGAGGATTTTAGGGGAATGTGAAATCAACATGAATCAGTCAATAGTTATGCCAGTTGAGAAAGCCAATGCAATCAATGGCTACATTAGGAAAGGTACCAGGTAGGATCTATGATACAATTGTCTTGAATGGACCATACACAGAATATTTTATGTATTGGGGCTATATTTTAGGAAAGACATTGACAAATCAGAGATCAAGAAAAAGGCACCGGAATGGGGGCGTGTGCGGAGAAACCCTGTTCATGCTTTAAACATTGGCTGGGGGAAATGCGGAATTTAGCTCAAGGAAGAGGAGACTAAATTTGTGTTCTTATGTCTGAAGAACTCTCAGTGTAAGACAGATTAGACTTTTTTGCTTAGCTCCAGAGAATAGAATAAGGAGAAATGGGCCAGTTTCAAGTTTCTTTCGGTCTCTCTCTCCCTCTGCCTTTCCCTTCTCCTTTTCCATCTCCTCCTGTCCTCCAGATCACAACTTATCATAGAATCCTAAGATCATAGAAGGGGAATGTGAAAAGAACTCAAAGGTCCTTTCTTCCAGCCTCCTCTTTTTTCATATGAATAACTGCCTTTTCATTCTGGGTGACTACTGCTCATGTCATCCCAAAAATGTCACAGATTCAAGGGAAGCCCTTACTTTCTTCTTTCATTATCCTTCACCCCGGGCCAACATTCCTTCTCTTCCACTTTTGAATTTTCTGCTTTGAATCATCATAATCTATGGCATCATAAGTCCTTCTTACTCTCTCACTCTTCAATAAACAGTAAAATATGTTTTTTCCTTAAATATTTACCCATTTATGTGTTTGTAACTCAAATAAAAACAAATCCATTGCATTTATATTTTGAGATATTTATGATGCAAACCATGTATAATAATAAAACATACAGAAGCCAAAGGTACTCCATATTCCCCTTATAATTTGTCAGTCCCTGACTTTTCATTCCTAGGGACTAGAGATCCGCATGGTGGAGAGCACAGCAAGCCCCTAATAGGTGTTTTTTGCTTTGATTCTATTATTGTGAATGCTGCTTTGTGTCTTCTGTAGGTATTTCATCTTTCCTATCCTTTCAGGGGTACCTGCTCTCCTTGGAATGAAGAGTCCCTGTCCTCCTGCAGACCACAGCCAAGCCACCCTTTCAGCCCAGGGGTTATTTTTATTCTTGTCCCATAAATTTCTCCCAGAGAATCCACCCAAGGCCCTGGGCTTTGGGACCAAATAGCCTGTTCCGGTAGGGCTGAATACTCCACTTCTGCTGTGATTCTCAAACAGATACATATTCAAGGAATGAAATACTGATTGTAATTACAAATCAAGTATACAAATCAAGTATAATCAAAGTCATCTTCTATGACCACGAAGGCATAGTGTTTAGTGATTTACAGATGGATCAACAATGCATACTTTTCATATGTGATACTGAAACCTGGAAGAAATGATATCTAGAAGTCACAGAATTGAGGTATATTGCAAGGCTCTTCCAATTGGAATTGGAGCTGGTTGAGGTATTGTAAGACCTGGGTTTACATTCTTTCTCTGTCATTTATTTACTGGTGGGATGTTGGGCAAGTAGCCTGGTTGGCCTTAATTTCCTCATGTGTAAAATGAGAGTCCTAGACTAGATTGTCTCTGAGGGCCCTCCTGGCTCTAAATCCTTGAATCTTGAATTCCAATGTTTTTTGCTCTCATTTTACTTCTCATATTCAAGATGGATGAGTTTGAGAATTTGAGAAAATGAAGGAAATATTTTGTAATTATTCTCTTGTTTGTGCTTCCAGCACATTTTAAACTTCTTCAATGTGTTGATTTTATTATACAAATTAAAGCAAGAGGAAGAGTGCCTTGGAGATTCAAATTTAATTAATTTATAAGTGAAAACATATCTGATAAATAAGCAAGCTATGTAATCCATTCTTTACCACAAAATTAGTTAGCAAAATTCAAATTCTTTTGACTGAAAAATATTTTAACTGTGTGGAAACTTAACCACTTGGATGGATCTATGATTTTGCACATATAGGACTTCTTTCCAAAAGTATGTATTGGGACCCAACCAGGCCTTCTCATTCTGTGGAGTTCTTGTTCTTACAAATCCTCACATAAGGGTCTACCCAACAAACTAGGAGCCTTTTCTAGACCTTTTGAAATTTTTCCCCCATGGTGGTCTGCTAGTTGTTTCTTTTCCTACATGGCTTGTCCTTCATACATCCTTTCTCATCATACATTTCTTTAAGGATATCCTTTGTGCCCCATTGATAACAGTCTGTAGCCTATTTACGACCACTGTCTACTTTTCCTCTGCTGTTTGGCTGGCCTACAGTTTTAGTCCTCTTGAGACTGCGAGGTTCTGTGACTGACAGCCAAACGGCACCATCAGAAGAGATGAGTCTTTGTTTCAGAGAGAAGGTTTGGATCATTCAAGGCACTGCACACTTTTCCATAGGCCATCTAACCCTCTCTATCCTACTCATTCCACACCTAGTTCATTGACTATCTTTAGCCTTGAATCAGTAAGGTAAGATTCATGTCCTCAAAGATGACCATGAAAATGACTGTATAGTTTGGAATCACAAAGTATAAGAGATTCTCTAGGTAGAAGGTAAGAGGAGTATAACATTTATTTAGACACCAGAGGATCACACCCCAGAACCAATAACCCCAATTTGACATAGCAGTAGTTGTATTCCAAAACCAGTAAGTCCACCTCAATGTAACAACAAGGAAATTATAATACAGTATTACAGTAAGGGACCAAGTCATTCTGTAATCTTCTTCTCTGCTGGGGCCTTCCTATAAACACTCATGAATCCCAACTGTCTGCTTGCTTGCATTCTCTCCCCCTTCACTTCTCTGGTCTCTGCAGCTCCTAGGTTTCCACTCTCCACTCTGCACTCTCTTTGCAACTGTGTTGTCTTGGAGTTCTTATTCATCCTGCTATGGTTAGAGTCTGTCTCTTCACAGGTCGGCAAACAGTTCTGCTTTTCCCACACTGTTGTTCCTAAAGGAAAATGCTGATCTGTCATGCTTCTGGGTAAACTTCACTCAAACAAGGAGAAAATGCCTTTGGCTGTTAAATGTGTGAGGCTAATAATAAAACATAAGAAGAAGAAGAAGGAGAGGGGAGAAGGTTTAGGGGGGAAATGAGTACAGTTTTGAAGGAAATCGATATTCAGGAGTTTCATTTGTGGAAAAAAATGACCAAATCTCATGATAAGTTTAACAATAGGGATGATGATTGAAAAATCCCCAACACTTCAAAAACTGGCAATTTTGTTGCTATGAGAGCTCCCTCCACCAAAGATTGCAGCCCCTCCAGAACCGGGATGGTAGTCCTTGGAGGTTGATATGTCTGGAACATTCTTTCCTCTACATAGCCTTGTGATGAACTTCTCTAGAGTTAGCAAGCCTGATCTTCATTATAAAGAGAGCGATTTGTAATACAGGCATGTGATCAGGCAATACATGAAGTTCAATCTCTTGGAAAAGTCCTTAAAAAAGAGAATAAATTCAGGCCAGATTGAATAGGAAGAATGGGGCTGGTGGAATGTCATTTGAGACGTTGTAAAATGCTTTGAATGGCCTTAGACTACATGCTCTTTCCTCCCTCAAGTCCATATTTTTAACTCTAATCTTTTTTCAATTATTCTACTCAGCTATAGAGAGTGGAATATTATAGTCAAAGACAAATAATACCTTGTAAGTGCCCAAAGGGCAATGGAGAAATTCAGGGCAGTCCACATTGGCTGTACCATGTTACCAACAATGGCTTCATCTGAGAAGCTATATAAATGGCCTTCTTGAGGACTTGTCAGACTGGGGTGAACAGCGGAATAGATAGGGGAAGAGGGTAGCCATCTAATGAATGACAGACAAATGGATGATTGCATATGCATATGAATCCATGAAATATTAAATGAATCTTCATTGGATTGGGTGGGTCCTCTGTGTAGTATTTATGGGAAATTATGTATAAGAATTACCCAGGATGAGCGGGTGTACATTGGCTTAGATTGATATAATTAGAGAGAATACACCCAGTAATGTGGTCACGAATCCATTGAAAGACTCATTGTAATTAAAGGCTTATATTTGTAGGATGCTTTTTTGGTTTTCAGAATACCTTTACAAACTACAGCATAGCAATACTTCCATGAATCAGTGAATTCATCGACAAGGATGGTCTCTTCATTGATACAGATTGCTACCTAACCATACCTTCATATTTCATGTGATTCTTACCTATATTGACAGAAGATCCACCTAGGCCTCTGACCATTTTGTGCATAACAGAACACCATTTGAAATTAGTATGCTGCTTTCCCATTTCCTATTATGACTACACATATTTCTGATTATGTCTCATAGGCCTCCTCCTGAGTGCAAGTCATCACTAGAAATATGCCACAGACAATCTGTGACCACCATGAATCCCTCCATTGGGCACTATGATCTACCCAGCTGTCATCTAGGTGGGTAGATACTATACCCTCTTGAATAAGTGAAGAACTATTTAGAGGTATTACTACTCTTCTGGACAGGACTTCGAGGACCCAAGGTCAATTTCACTCCATATTAAGACATTTAAAATAGGACTTTGAGGAGAGACACATATACAAATAAGTGTATTACAAGAGAGTGAGTGATAGGGACAAACAAGAGACTCAGCTAGAGGATCCAGAGAAATTAAATGATAATAAGGCAAGGAGATCTTGAAGGGAGAACTAGAACTTGGGCTTCCTGCCCAGAGCATTTGCCATTTTATTTTTTCAAATAAATCATTATTTATTTATTCATTCATTCATTCATTCATTCATTCATTCATTCATTCAATTATTTATTTATTTATTTATTTATTTATTTATTTATTTATTTATTTATTTATTTAATATTTTTAGTTTTCAGCATTTTCACAAGAATTTAAATTACAAATTTTCTCCCTATTTCTACCCTCCCCCCCACTCCAAGATGGCATATATTCTTATTGCCCCATTCCCCAGTCTGCCCTCCCTTCTGTCATCCTAATCCCCCCATCCCCTTTTCCCTTACTTTCTTGTAGGGCAAGATAAATTTCTATGCCCCATTGCCTGTATATCTTATTTCCTAGTTGCATGCAAAAACTTTTTTTGAACATCTTCTTTTAAAACTTTGAGTTCCAAATTCTCTCCCCTCTTCCCTCCCCACCCACCCTGCCTAAGAAGGCAAGCAATTCAACATAGGCCACATGTGTATCATTATGCAAAACTCTTCCACAATACTCATGTTGTGAAAGACTAACTATATTTTGCTCCTTCCTATCCTATCCACCTCTATC
>JAQQSZ010011414.1:0-12257 GCA_028646595.1 Phalanger gymnotis | reverse complement strand
TCCCTTTGAGTGTAATGCTTTCCTTGTAAGATTGCCAATAGTTTATCCCATGTATATCTTGTATACGCATGTTGTTTTTCAGTCTTGTACAGCTCTTTGTGACCCCATTTGTGGTCCTTTTAAAGATACTGGAGTGGCTTGACATTTCATTCTCCACCTCATTTTACAGATGAGGAAACTGAGGCAAACAAGGTTAAGCGACTTTCCCAGGGTCACGCAGCTTGTAAGTATCTGAGTCTTGATTTGCACTCACAAAGATGAGTCTTCCCGACTCCAGACTTGGCACTCTATCCACTGTGCCCCTTGTGCATATATGGTTGTTTACATTGTTTCCCCCCATTAAATTGTGGACTCCTTGAGAGAATAGACTTTTTTATTTTGCCTGTCTTCATATCCCTAGCATTTTGCGCGGTGCCTGGTGCATAGCAGGTACTTAATAAATGCTAGTTGACCGAAAAGCAGACTAAGTGTTCCAGTCTATCTCGGGAATGACAGAATGTAAGATGATGGCTGTAGCTGTAAATCCAAAAGGGTTGCAAAGAATGGGGAAGCATGTATGGGTTTATGCCTGCCAAAGTGGTGGGGGAGGGCATCTAAGCTGAGGAGATTATGGATTCATTTACATATTCGAGTCTAGTCCTGGGGAACAGTCCTTTGCTTTAACCCAAGCTATAATCCTGGTCTGATAGTCTAACATCATAAGACAAATGTTGAATGCTTCCTAATAAGCTCGTCAACAACTTCTTAATGTCAATTACTCTGAAATCTCCCTTCGAGGCTTGACTCACGGGGTTCTCTATAGTCTATTAGCCAATTATCCCTTATGGTTTATAATGTAAGAGCAAAGGAGAAGGAAGGAATTAGGATTCGTATCTATGATGGAACAGGAAACACTGGAGAGTCACTTTCAGAAACAGTTAAAGAGCTTAAATCCAGTTAGTTTCTTGATGTTAATTTATGCTATTTTATTTTCTAATTCTGCTTAATGAGACAGCTCAGAGGAAACCCTCCCTCACGATACTGGCTCCGAGACTCAGCAAGGTCAAAAGAGAAAAGCTGCAGCCCTACCAGCTCCGTTGATACCCTCATACTGTATTCTGCAAACAGACAGATGTTTAATAAGGCTTTGTTTTCCTTCTGTCCTTGCCTATTCACATTCCTTTCTCAGCCACAGGGAGATTAGAGTGCCTAAGCAGCCAGTTAGGGAACAAAATTGTCCCCATTTTAAACCTCTCCTATACCTATGAATATGTAAAAAGGAGAGTATTTTATTACTCACTACACTAAAAACTGACCCATAGAAGAGAAATGCGCCTCTTGTTTTTCCGCAGGTGATGGCATAGGGTTAGACTGAGGAGGGGACTTCTTTCAGCTTTACAAAGAAAGCCACATCCATGTACAGACAAAGTTTGTAGACTTAAGGAGGAATTTGGCAGAGCGGGTCAAAGGCTGGCCTTTAGACCATGTCACTTAAAATGGCAAGCTTTGTGACCCTGGATAAGTCATTTAAGGTCACTAAGTCTCTATTCTTCATCTATAAAAATGAGATAATTCTTGTAAAACCTAATTGGTAACTAAAGTGACTATTTCAGATGTGAGGCATCTCTGGATTCCCTGGGGCTGCTCTACATACGCAGAAATATTGTGTGTATAGCCTATCAATATATATGCTATTTGCATATAATATATAGTATACTGTATATATCATGTATACATTGTGTACATACATATGTGTTTTATACCTAAATTTCATAGCCCTGTATCTGTATATATGTATGTTTATGTACACACATCATATTTCACTTATAAATATCTTCTATGAAGGCTGAGATTTAAGGTCCCCAAGAGACTGTTTCATTTCTGTCTTTGACTCCCCAGGGCCTAGTACTGTTCCTGACCCATAATAGCCATTTACTTAATGTTCATTGATTGAATAAAACATACTTCTTGGACAGTTCTAAAAGTGGGATTGAATAATTGATATTTTTTGGACCAGACCAGGTCCTACTCCATGGTGTAGGGGACTTCCTGAGGAGGCTCTTCTTCCTCCGACACCAATGACACCTTCTAATCAGTTCAGGGTCTTAGTGACTTGCCTGGGGCCCTGAAACGTTAAGTGACTTTCTCCAACATGCCACCAGATGTCAGGTCAGAGAGGGACTCGAATCCAAACCATCCTTAGTTGGAAGCTACTTTCCTGAGCTGATTAAAGGAATTCCTAGAGGAAAACCTTTGTCACATCCAAGAAATCGTACAGGCTGGACACAGAAGGCATAGCAACAAGGGTGTGGATGAGTGAAGGCCTGGTTGATGTCCATATATTAGGAGACCCCCTGCTTTCCAGAGCTAAGGCCCAGCAAGCAAGCTATGCCCTGAGCTTGGTGTAACAACAATCCTTTGGGCTCACCCTCTGGATGATCTCATCCTCTGGCAAAATCATATAATTATTGGATTGCTTTGACCAGTACCAGGTGTTCTCCAAGCTCGGACAAGCGCTTGCTGTATCTGTGTTCCAGTCACAAAGCCCTGCTATGAATCAACCTTGTCTCGTTTCTGTTGGCCATCATCGAAGGGGACACAGCTCACTGCATAGCCACTGGTACAAATATGGAGATCATCCCGCATTGCTTCGGTTCCTTCCACTAGGGGTGGGGACCCTGCACATGTGTCTAATCTGCTTCCTTAAGTGCCAGTCCTTTCCCTCATTTCGAAATTAAACTTCTTTTTGATTCCTGACTCTCCTCTCTCTAGCCTGCTCGATTTGGCCTGGGGCATCCACAGGTTAGAGGCCTGTTTGGTCCAGTTGACAATGAGAGTTTAATTACATTCTCAAAGAAACCTAAGGATATTTACAGCATGATTGTAAACTGCTGGCAGGATGTGGGACAGGGGTAAAGGTAGCCAGCCTCTCAAAGCACCCTCCCTCCTTTGGAGCCTTATCTCAGGTTACTTCCTTTCTGGCCTCTACCTCTTGGCTGTCGAGAATACTTGCATTTCCTTCCTCAATCTTCCCCCTGCCATTGATGGTAGTCCAGAGGCCTCGGATGAGGACCCCATTGAAAGTTCTAAGTAATTGCACAAAATTCTGAGGCTGCCCTAAGAAAATGCCCGCACCACTCCTGGAGGTGAATCATGAAGCCCTCTAGAAAGGTCACCTCTGCTCTAAGTGAAATGACATTGACTTTTTCACATTGGGAAATTTCTGGGAGTAGACTGGACATTTGCTGAGGGCAGCAGGGTCCCAGTCATTTACCGTTCTCCAATAGTGATCTGGCCTTCCTCAGGAGGTAATGGCTACCCTGCATTGAAGATTTCTAAACAGCCTGACTGACCACTTGTCTTGCTGGACTTGTCAGGGGATACTTTGTCAGATGATCTCTGTTCTGACTCTCCATTCTGTGACAATTTTGTTTGTGGTCTTTGTGGGCCCAGGGCCAAGCACAGTGCCTTGTACAATAGGCACTTGCCAAAGCCTTCTAGATGGAGGTAATGTTTCTGGAACCAGAGGGCACAGATACAAATTCCATCACCATCACTAACTATTTGAGTGGCCTTGGGAAAATTACTCAACAGCTGCACGCCTCAGTTTCCTCATCTTTAAAATAAGTGTGTCAGACTCAAGGGCACCTACTACCTACCTTGAATTGGTAGTGAACAAATCAAAGTGGAATGTAAACACCTACCGTCCCAGAGGTTCGGGGAAATAACGTGGAAAAGGCAAGGAATGCTGGCCTTATTGCTCCAGGGTCTCAGCTCCAATAAAGGCTCTGCTGGTGTTAACTGTATGGTTCTTGGTAATTGACTTTCACTGGGGTCACAGTTACCTCATCTAAGAATGAAGGAATTGGAATAAGTTCCTTTCTAGCTGTAAAGCTTTGGTCCTAATCTTCAGTGAGAAATTGTCTTTACATCATAACATATTGGGACTTAACCCTCCAAGAGGAGCTTCTTTCACCTTCACAATATGGTTTCTTGAAAAGTTTCCTTTTGCTTACTTCATGAGAAGCAACAAGATGGGATACCAATCTCTTCCTTTGCATTAAGTAGCCACTCGATGGCTAGCAAATTGTGATTCAGCAAAACCTGGAAGCAAGCCATCCAGTCCTTATAGCCACTGGATGAACTTTGAGTCCTGTCCACGACGTCCACTCTGGCTCCTGGAGCTAGAAGGGCTTCAGCTTAAGAAGGCTTCAAGGCATGGGCACAAAGCCATGCCTAAGGGCCTTCATCATGTAGACTCATGCTGGCAGATCAAAGATGAGGCCATGGAAGGAAAAGACACATCAGTCTAGGAGGCTTGCTGAATGCCCACCGTGTTCTGAACATTTCATTTTCTTCTGTCCTCCATCATTTTTTTAATACAACAGGGCGTTTTCCATTATGAAAGTGCTAATACCATTTCACCAAGTAAAGTTTAAGGATTTATCAGAACAAACACACTCTTCAGGGTAGAGCTGAATGCTCCAACTGAAGGATTTTTAAAGCTTCTCTCCTGGGCCACATCTCAGAGATCATATTTATATAGTGAGTAATATTGCAATATATTTTAGACAATTTTCCAAGTGTTGTTGGTGTGAATTCCTACTAAGTCTCTGGGAGGCAATCAGGTATTCCTTTGCCAATCAGGAAATTCTGTATACGGCAGTCAGGCCAAAAAAGATGCAAGCTGAGATAAGAAATCTGAGCAGTGTGCTATTAAAAGATAGTGGTAGAAAAGTAAAGAAAAACAGGGAAAAAATTAAGTTCAGTCCCAGTTCCCTGCCCCCATTCCAGCATTATGTAGTCAAATAAGGTTTAAAGGTGAACAATGAAGTGAAAACAGATTAGTAAATTATAATTATTATTATTAATCAGCATTTATAAAGTACTTTGAAGTTTACAAGTGTTTTACAAGCACCGTTTCATTTTATTCTCTCACCAACACAGTGTGTGTGCGTGTGTGTGCGCTCACGCATATGTGTGTGTGCGTGTATATGTACGTGTGTGCACGTGTGTGTTTTTATCCTAGTTTTATAGATGAAGAAACCAAGCCTGGCTAAATGACTGACCCAGAGTCATGAAGCTAGTAGGCTTCTCCACTCAGATCTGAACTGAGTATGTACATTTTTTAGACATAATACTACTTCCCATTTAATACACTACATTATGTTATAAACATAATGTTTGTGTGTGCTGGGAAACCAAAACATTCATGTGACTCACTTTATTGCAATGTTTGCCTTACTGCAGTGGTCTGAACCAAAACCACAGTATCTCAGAGATATGTTTGTGTCCTGTGTACATATGGTATGCACAGCTGCATTCAGCATCCAGTTACCACAAAAAGTTGCAGCTTTTCATCTACATTCCCTGACTTTGATAATCCAAACAAAGCCAGTATTCCGGATGGGCTGGACTTGGGAAGGATAAAGTGGGACAATCCCTTCTCTCAGCCTGGATGGATGTTTCATTAATGCATCCTGGATTTGGATTACCTTTGGGGACCATAGTGCCCTATTGATTTTTGAGATCATAGGATCTATTGGGAACTGCGAAATCCTTAATCCTTCCAATGACTTCATTTCAGTAAGGTATCCATTAAGGTCCAGAGAAGTGGATTTCATTCTTCCTTCTCTAATTCTTCTCCCAACTCTCTCAATCCTAGCCCTCTCTCCCCCACCCCCACCATATCCAATCAGCTGTCAAGTACTGTCTATTACTTGGCATCTCAATAGCACAGTTGAGTACTGAAGCTGGAGTCAAGAAGAGCTGAGTTCAAATTTGACCTCAGACACTTACTAGCTACATGACCCTGAGCAAGTCACATAACTTCTGTCTGACTTAGTTTCCTCATCTGTAAAATCAAGTTAATAACAGCACATACCCCACCTCCCCAGGTTATTGTGAGGACAGAATGACATAATACTTATAAATCACTTTGCAAACCTTAATGTGCTAGTTATGATTATGCTAGCTATAAATATACTTTCAGATCATCTAACTCATCTGTCCTCCTCCCACTACTCACATGGATGCCACTTAAATCAAGGCCATCATCACTGTTCCCTAGACTATTACAATAACTCTATAATTATGCTCCTATATCCAGCCTCCTCTACATGACTACAAAAGTGATTTTCCTAAAGAACAGATTTTACTCTTCCACTATCCTGCTCAAGAAGATTCTATAGCTCCCTATTGCATTTTGGACATGTGGGAGGGGGAGGTAGAGTCCTCTGACATATATAGTTTGTCACAAATTGACCCTCAATCTACCTTTCCAGAGAGATTGTCTACACTGCATTCTAGCCGACGTGGCCTACTGCATTGGATACTTCTCACATACAATATTCTATCTCTTGCCTCCATGCTTTTGTATTTACTGTCCCCCATGCCTGAAATTCTCTTTTTCCTCGCATCTATTTCTTGGGATCCCTAGATCCTTTGAAGATAAGTTTAAGGCCAGTCTCCTGAAGGAGACCTTTCTGATTCCTCAAAATGTTTCTTTCCCATCCCCACCCTTTCATAAACCTTCAAATGAAAGCATGTCAACAAGCATTTTCAAATTTATAATATGTGCCAGACACTGGGCTATATTCTGGGAATAAAAAGAAATCCCTTCCCTAAAACATAAGTAAACTGATCCCTTTTCTCAGGGAACCCCCTATCTAATGGGCCAAAATATCTTTGGGTTTACTTTGAATGGGTCTCATATTTACTTATCTTTAAACACAATGGTTTTTCCCAAGTACAATGTAAGCTCCCAGGAAGCAGAAACTCTTCATTTCTGTATTTGTATTTTCAGCCCTAGCACATACCTGGAACATAATATATGCTTAATGAATGATATATTCTGCTACTTCAATGATTTAATCTAATTTCTCTTCCATGAGGTGCATCCCTCTACTGGCATAACCCAGGATATCCCATTAATTCTCAGTAAATGTTAATTTCTTGGAAATTGTATATAATTTTTCCCCACTGACAAGGTATACCAATGTGAGTAGACTAGAATCCCAAGGTGCCCACAGCTAGGAAGCATTCAAGTTTGAATTTATTTCTGAATTTCAATCTCTAGTTAACCATTTATGTATATATTTATATATTATTATATATATTCTTTATATATACTAAGGCCATGAGTTCAAATATTTCTTGAATATTGTCTCTTGGGAATTTATAGGTGCTCTCTCTCTCTCTCTCTCTCTCTCTCTCTCTCTCTCTCTCTCTCCTTTCTCCTTTCCATCTGTCTCTGTCTTTCTCTGTATCTATCTGTTTTTCTCTCAATGCATTTGAACTGAAATTGTATCTTTAAAACTATATTATTAATAAGTAAGCATTTTAAGAAATGATGCTAATAGAATTGGCCCTCAAAAGATCTAGTCTAAATCTCTCACTTTCTAGATAAGGAAACTGATGTCCATAAAGGTGGAGAAACTTAAAGAGTAAAGCTTTGATCTCAGCCTCTCTAGGCTCCAGGTACAGTCCTTGTTCCAGTGTGCCTTACTGGTATAATGTACTGGTGCTTTGGTTCCTAAACTTTCTAAGAAGATGAAATGCTGACCTAGAAACATTCTTTTTTCATGGAAGAGAAAATATCTCTGTATACTTTTTCCCCCAAGAATACTCAAACACTTGAATGCTCAAGCAGACCAATGATAACATTGATTTGGAAGCTCCTTTACATGATTGAGGTCTCAACCCTTCCATGCCTGCTTATCCTGGACAACTTCTGTACATGGCTTCCTATAAGATCATTTTGGGGGGATGGTGACCCATCCCATGTAGTAAAGCCCTTCCTGATTCTTTCTTGACACCTAGAAGATAACACTGAACCATTCTTACTGTCATCCATTTCCTTCAAGAACATGCTTTCATAATAAATTACATCACTGCCCTTATTTTTCTAATATTTCAGTCTGCATAAGACAACTGGATCTCCACTGTTTTCTCTTAAAGCAGATTCATGCTTTTAAAGAGAACTCGCAACTGTTCAATATTCAGTATATGTCAACATTTGCTTTTAAATAAATTTTAATCCCACTAAAGAAGTAAACATCAACTTATTTTCAATACTAAAAAAAATAGAAAAAAAGATAAACATAGGCAAAGGGAAAGTCAAGAGGCTGAAGGGAAATTTCCGTCCACAGTGAAACCTGTGACTTTGCCAAGAGTGTCACAAAAACATGGAACATAAAAATCAAAGGCCTGTGTATAAAGCTATTAAATGTTCCCTCTCTATTGTTAGTTGTACTTAGATACCATGACTATGTTGGGATTGGGAGAATGCTTGTGAAAAATGTCAAAAGAGGCACATTATCAGGAAAGTAGCCAATAAAATTAGAAAGAAGATTGGAAGGAGGGCTAGACTTACAATTGAAGGAACTTTCTTTAGATCTTCCCCTTGGTACTTGTGTGATATTTTAAGAACTGCCTATCTTCTCTGAGCCTCAGTTTCCCTTCTGCAAAATGAAAGAGGGAAGTGATTCCCTCTAAGGTCTCATCTAGCTCTAAATCCTATGACAAAAGAATTTTCACAAAGAGAAGGATAAATATCTTAAAAATAAAATAAATTTTATAAAAATGAAAAACAGAATGTTATTTTATTTTTGTAAAGCTTTGCACTGAATGTCAGTATGATCATGGTCACCATGGGATTCTGGAAACCTCAAATAGTTTTGCCTTGGATAGGGGGAAGGTGTTGGTGCAGGGGGAGATTGAGGAAACACAGATATTTCTAAAATAGTATCTGGTAAACTACAGCCACCTTCATTACAACATTACCTTGGATCAGGGTTTTATCTCTTCTTTTCTTGTTACTTACCTTTGCACTTGCTGCAATCAGCCACCATTTGTAATTATATGAAGAGGCCAGGAGCTACTCTCTGGCTAAGAAAGAATAGAAATGCTTTTCCCTGAATGCTTTTGCCAAGAGATAAGGAGGCTGTAGACATTCAGAGGGCAAAATAGAGAAGTGGAAAAATAAGTCTGGCGATACAGGTGTCTCCCATTCTTCAAGGCTGTGTAATAACATTAAAAAAAAGTTGCAGTAGGCCTGGTCTTCATGGATTTGGAAACTAGAAGACCAGCCTTAGAACAGTGATGGAAACAGCTAAGAAGAAGTAATAATTGTAGTGAGAGAGTATTTGAAGTGAATTATAGGAATCAGATTTTGGGAGGGGAAAGAATAAGATTTGAGAATGAATTGATGTGATGTTCTCTAGGGCAAGGACAGCTAGGTAGCACAGTAGAGAGTTCTGGAAGGACCTAAGTTCAAATCAGTCTCAGACACTTACTAGCTGTATAGCCCAAGGCAAGTCACTTAACACTGCTTCAGTTTTCTCATCTATAAAATGAGCTGGAAAAGGAAATAGCAAACCACTCCAGTATCTTGGCCAAGAAAATGCTAAATTGGGTCACGAAGGGTCAAACATGACTGAACAACAACCTCTAGAGCTAGTAAAATGTAAGGAGGGGAGTGGGATGTTCATTCTGTTTCTCGTTTTTATTTTTTTTTCCTTAATTTGCTCGGTGTCTAGCACAGTGCTTGGCACATGGAAGTGGCTTTGTAATTACTTCATGGAATCGAACTAAATTTGAGAGTCACAGATGTAAATTAGGAACAAGTATGCAAAAGACAGTACATAAATTATCTCCTAGTTACTGTTGTCCCCTTTCCCCTCTTCCTCCCTTTCCCTCATCCCCCCCAATATATGTACCATAAATGCCAAGAGTCAACTGCATTTGAACTACTCTAATATTGTACATTACCTCTTATACTGCAGCTGGGTGATATAGCGGTTAGTGTCCAGGGCTTGAGTCTAGGAAGACCTCAGCTGAATCCTTCTTGAGATACTTAGTGGGTTTGAATTCTGACTTTATGACTTATTAACCTCGTGACCTTAGGGAAGTCACTAATATCTCTCTGGGTTTCAATTTCCTTTTCTTAAAAATATACCATTTCAACACAATCTATAAGATTCTTTTTGACTCTAAATCTATGATTTTCAGAAATCCAAAACTTTCCTGCAGATGAAAGAGTAAGAGGCAAGAACATATCCTATAATTAAAGTGGCCAAGTAGAAGCTGACATGTGTAGGGATTTGTTGGAACCAGCTTGAACTGCTGAGTGTTAAATTTTCAGTATGGACACTTACCTTGGACGTCAGCAATCAGGGCTTGAATATTGTTTTGCTAATTATTTAGACTTGAGAAACTGATGAGAAAATGCTAATAGAGATTAAAGTAAAGAGTGAAGAGCTGTTTTTACAACATTTATCAGCCTACTTATGGGTTTCTTGAACCAAAGGTCTGCCTAGACTTAGGATATCTACCCAACTCATTGATATCTGTTACCCAAGTTCCAAGTCTACCCAGCATTACCTGTGATTCATGCTGAGTAGCTGGCCATCTACTGCCACCAGTCACTGTCCTCCATCAGGTAAGGCCCCATAGAAGAAGCGATGTTATCTCAAAGGTGGCTCAGTCAGGATATGAATTGATTTCCTCTTTGGTTTGAGTTGGGTTTCCCAGGGTCTTAGAATTAACATTAGACATGATCTCGGGGGCCATTAGTTTAAATCATTGTTACACATGAGGAAATCGTTGCCCAGAGAGTGCAAGAAAATTGGCCAAGGTCCCACATGGAATGTCACAGCTGGGTTTGAACCTGGGTTCCCTATAAATCTAATATTGTTTCAAATGAAACTTTCTGTCTCCAACACCAAGCCTGCTACCATGATTTATCATGGGGAGAAAATCATGTACCACAAGTCAGTGTGAACCACTGAATACAAATTTCTTTCTGGAAAGTTTCTAATAACAAACTATTTGTTCACAAAGTCCTACTTTGAATTCTCACTGTGTCATGGAGGTATCTATCTACTCTCTCAGGCAATATTTAAGAACCTGGTTATGGTATATGAATGTAATAGAATATTATTATGCTATAAAAATGATGAGCAGGTGGACTTCAGAAAAACCAGGAAAGTCTTATATGAACTGATGTCTAGTGAAGTGAGCAGAACCAGTAGAGCCATTGTACACAGTAATAGCCATATTGTGGGAGAACTGACTTTGATAGACTTAGCTCTTCTCAGCAATGCAAGGACCTAAGACAACTCCAAAAGACTTGTGCTGGAAAATGCCATCCACATCTAGAGAAAGAACTATGGAGCCTGAATGCAGATCAAAGCATACTATTTGCTCTCTTTTTTTCATTTTGTTTTGTTTTTTTTCTTTCTCATGGTTCCTCCCATCAAAGGTAGCTTTAGCAAAGTTGCCCAGAGCGGCAGTACAGCCTCTTGCAGAAGTGTAGCAGTCATCAATTCCAGCTGTCATCAGGAGCCTCTTAGGCACAGAAGCTGAGACAATGCCAGTACCAATGCCAGTAGGAGCAGGGATCAGATGCACCAGAACAAATACACATTGCCCAGTTACCTTGCAGGGCACTGTTCCCCCAGTAGCCACGTCTCTCAGGAATGATGGGCAGCTTGCCCAGAATGATAGAACCTTGAATAGCTTTGGTCACTTCGTTGGAGCACTTGACACCCGGACCAACATGGCCATTGTAGTCACCGATGGCCACAAAAACCTTGCACCTAGGGCATTGTCCAGCTCTAGTTTGTTTCTGAACAGGCATGATCTTCAGAATCTCATCTTTCAGTGAAGATCCCAGGAAGAAATCTATGATCTCAGACTCCGTGATAGGGAGCAAGGAAAGATAGATCTCTTCCAAAGACTTGATAATCATATCCTTGACTAGGTGGCCCAGCTTAGTGACAGGAACCCACTCCTTGTCTTCCGCTTTTCCTCCCAAGGCCCCGCTGCCCTGGCCATGGTCTCTACCAAGGCCTAGGCCTTGACCTTGGCCCACCTGCCAAAGCCACCTTGGAATCCACCCTGGCCTCTTACTCTGGGGCCCTAGGGCCTCACGCACCTCCTGCAGCACCAGCATCATCCGCCATTTGATGTTCACTAGAAGTAGAAGCTGCAGTATTTTTTTTAATTGGGGGTGGAGAATATTAGCAGCTAGTAGGGTGGGTTGTGGAGGGAGATCAGTAAAGAACTCATTCAAGAGAGATCAGGAGCTGATCCCGGAAAGAACCTATAGGTTCTAAGGGTAGAGGTGAAGGAAGAGAGCATTCCATGTTTGTGGCACAGCTTTTGCAAAAGCATAGAGGCTAGAGATGAAAGATGTGCATCAACCTGGATTATGAGCCCTTTGAATTGTTGTTTCTTGACACAGAGTGATCACCCAGAAAGCTATTGTTATAGTA
>JAQQSZ010011413.1:0-12257 GCA_028646595.1 Phalanger gymnotis | reverse complement strand
TAGACCTTATCCAGAGACCACCCAGGCAATCCTGGGCTAGAGTCCTGCTTCCCTGTGGTATTTTGTGGGTTCTGGAGTTCTAGAATTGGTTCAGAGCCATTTTTTATAGGTTTTTGGAGGGACTTGGCCAGGAGCTCACGCTAGTCCCTGCTTTCCAGCTCCCCAAGGAATTATTTTCTTCAGTGAGTTTTGGTACTTTTTTAAAAATTTTGGACAATTTTGGTATTTTTAAAGAGTTCTTTTCTTCCTTGAATTTTTGTGCCTTTTTTCTATTAAGACAATTGTGTTTTTTAAGGTGGTGTTTTCCTTGGTATTTTTGTACGTCTTTTACCAAGCTGTTATTTGTCTTTTCATAATTTTGTTCTGTCACTAAGTTCCTTTGACAGTTTTTCCTCCTCCACTCTTATCTCCTTCTTTATCTCCAGAATTCTTGTTGGGTTTGTGTTCAATCACCAGTTCTTCTTTGAGGCTTTCCTTGTAGCTTTTTTTACATTATTGGCATTTTCTGAGTTTGTGTTTCAGTCTTCCCTGTCATTCTAGTAGTTTTTTATGGTCAAGGTTTGTTGTTTGTTTGTCTGGGGATGTTGTTACTTGTTCATTGTTCCAGCCTATTTTTTGACATTGAACTTTATATTAAAGTTGGGCTCTGCTCATCTGGGTAGTGGGAGACACTGCCCTTAGCTTCATGCTTGTTTTTTCTTCTGTTGATGTTTCCAGAGCTATTTCTGGGGAATCTGAAACTTTTCAGTGCTTCCAGGATGCTGTGATCTGGGGAGAGGTGTGGTCACTGCTTCCCTGGTCTGTGTTCTTGTCTTTATCTAGGAAGGATTTCTGCTTCCCTGTACCTGCAACCAGTAGTAGTCTTCCCGTCCCTGAAACTGTGACCAGTTCTCATGCAGCTGCCTTGCTAAGGCACCTTTGTGCATGACCAGGGCCACTGCTCCCTTTTGACCTAATACAACCATTCCTCTCTGCCTTGGAACTGTGACCCAGAACTGCATATGTTCAATATAGTTTCAAATCAGTGTCAGCTGCACCCAGTGTTAACAAAGCATCCCCTGTAATCTCTTGTTGACCTATTCCCATCTCTATATTGACAGCTCCCAAAGTTGATACTGTTGCTATGATCAATTTTGCTGTCACTCTGTGTCTGTGCCCTGGTCAGGTTTCACAGAGCTCTGCTGCTGACCCCCTGAGTTTTCTTAGGCAACAAAAGTGATTCTCCCTTATTTTCATGATGATGATGATGATGATGATGATGATGATGATGATGATGATTATGACTATATGGAGGGGAATGTTGAGAGAATTCATATGGTTTGCTTTTTCCTAATTGAGCATCTTGGGTCTGTCCCCAGGACTGCTTTTCTAAGTGCCATGTCTAAAACCTAGAGTTTGAAGAAAGTTGACTGTTTCCACATTCCTCCTTTTCTTTATTTTTCCTTAAGACCCAAGGGCTCACATGGAGGTAGTGTTTTCAAAATTGTCTAGATTGAGTCCTTCTCCCAATGCAGGTCAACACCTTCTCTGTGACTTAAAGTGGTAGAGAGCTGTATAGATCAAAGGTTGTCAAACACATTACCTAAGCACTGCATGTAGCCCACAACACGACTTAGAGTGGCCCAAATCACTTTAAAAAGTAAATGGGAAATAATTAACAAAAATATAAAAAAAATAATAAAACATAGGCGATATAAATAAATATATTTTTAGTCAATATGAAAACTGAAGGGATCCTTATGTATAGTTTAGTGGCTGCCATTTCTTTTTGGGATTGACACTATTGATCACTTTTTTCTAAGTAACAAATTTTCAATTTTCCCTATTATTGAGATTATCCCCTTTTTCTCATATTTTAAGAATCAAACTCTCACTATCTTCTGAATTACATCACCACTAGCAGAGATCTTCTCTGTGCACTCTTAAATTAGATAAGTTTTTCTTGACCCCAAGGGTAGAACTAGGAATAATGGGTAAAATTTCCAGAAACACAGATTTGGGCAAGATATAAGAAATACTCTTTTAATAATTAGAATCATGCAAAATTGCAACGGACTACCTTTTAAGGTAATGAGTCCCTCATCACTGGAGATTTTTCTTATATCTTTCAAATAATAATTTTTATTATACAGAATTTTTCTTGACTAGAAATGGGTTCAATTAGATTACGTCTATGGCTTCAAATCTGAGATTTTAAGATTTGTTGTGAAATTGGTTATAGGATTGAAGGTAAACAGTCACATATATGTATGTCTACACATATGCACACATATGATCATCTTTAAAATATCTGTAGCTATTTCTCTCTTTTCTATGATGTATGAATACAGAACAAAAATAGAAGAATTGTATGGAACAGAAATCAGAATGTGATGGTATATTGTTAAACAGAAGGTCAAAGAGAAAAAAAAAAGATCATTTTTCAGTACCTGTACAAAACAATGCCAAAGCTAGGAGAAAAGTGAAAGTGAAAGCACAGGCAGCACCCTAGCCAGCCAAAAATGATGGGATGATTTTTTTAAATACAATTTTATCTAAACAGTTGTAGCAGTAAAATAGAGAGAAAGCAGATCAATGATTTGGGCATGCAGAAAAAAAAAAAAGCTTTAACTAAAAGAAACTAAAAATCCCCAATTAAAAACTGAATTAGAAATCCAGAAAATCGAAGAAAGATTTAAAAAATTTGAAAGCTAGAAAACCATCGAACTAATAATTAAAACAAAGAGATGCTTTTATGAAAAAAATATAAAATAAACTTTGGTTAATTTGATTTAAAAAAAAAGAAAGAAAAAAAAACAAATTACAAGTATCAAAAATGAAAAGGGTGAATGCACCACCAAACAAGATGAAATTAATTATTAAGAGCTATTTTACCTAATTATATGCCAATAAATATGATAATCTCTGTGAAATCAATGAATATTTACAAAAATATAAGCTGCTCAGATTAACATAAGAGGAAGTAGAATACTTAAATAATCCCATTTTAGAAAAAAAGAAATTGAGCAAGCCATCAATGAGCTCCCTAAGAGAAAATGCCCAGGACCAGATGGATTCACAACTGAATTCTACCAAACATAAAAATAAAAACAAAACAATTAATTCCAATACTATTCAAATTTTTGGAAGAATAAACAAGATGCACTTCTATGAAATTCCTTTTTATGTTGTAAATATGCTGCTGATATCTACACCAGGAAAATCAAGAACAGAGAAAATACTATAATCAATATTGATATAAAAATTTAAATGAAATATTAGCAAGAAGATTACAGCAATCTATTAAAAAGATGCTACATTATGGCCAGGTGAGATTTATACAAGGAATTCAAGGTCGGTTCAATATTAATAAAATTATCAACTTAATGGACCATATGAGTAAGAAAAACAATGAAAGTCATATAATTATCTCAATAGATGCAGAAAAAGCTTTTGACAAAATGACAATCATTCTACAATAGCTAGCAGAATAGCTAGAATTTATATAGTGCTTTAAGGATCTCAAAGCCCAAGCCCCAACTTGGTCATTGTTTGGGCCCCAACTAACTAAGAATGTCAATAAATAAGAACTGTTTCTGTTTGGGCCAGAAACCCTCAAGGTCTTCTCCTCCTACTTTGATTTTTTTTTTCTGGACTAGTTTAAAGAGGCCCTTCTTTGCCTCACTTTTTAAACCTAGCCTTAATCAGTGAATGGGCATCACTTCCATGAAACTGAGAACTGCTAGAGACCTTAACTTTAAATGGCCAAGTCTTCCACCACATCTGAGGCCATCTCTTGTCATCCTGGTATGTATTTAGCCACTGCATCCAGATGGCTCTGGAGCAGAAAGTGAGGCTGGTGACTTTACACAGTCCTCCACTACTTAAATCCAAACCAGTTGCATGTCATGGCATCACCTCCATGACATCATGGTCCTCTTCAAGAACAAAGGACAAACAACAACATTCTTCTTAAATACACTAGAAAGCACAGGTATAAACTACTCAGTAAGAGCAGAGGTGAAGCATTGTTGCCCCTTACCATCACTGTTATTCAATATTGTACTAGAACCACTAACTATTGCAATAAGAGAAGAAAAAAAATGAAGTAATTAGAATAGGTAATGAATTTAAAAAAAAACATCAGTTTTCTCAGATGATATAATGGTATGGTTAGAGAATCCTAGAAAAACAATTAAAAAAGCTAGTTTAAACATTTAAGTGCAGCAAAGCTGAAGATATAAAATAAACCCACACTAATCATGAGCATTTCTATATATTACCACAAAGTCCAACAAAAAGTGAGAGAAAGAGAAATTCTATTTCAAATAACTGCAGACAATATAAAATTCTTGATAGTCTACCTGGCAAGCTGAAGCCATGAACTATGTGAATAAAATTATAAAACACTTTTCAAACACACAAAAAAGACCAATCTAAACAATTGGAGACATATCTGCTCATGGGTAGACCAAGTCAGTATAATGAAAATGGCAATTCTGCCTGAATCAATTTATTTATTTAGTGCAGCACCATACTACCAAAATTATTCTATATAGCTAGAAAAATAATAACAAACTTCATCTGGAATAGCAAAAGACAAAAAATATCAAGGAAACCAATAGGAAAAAAATGTGTAGGAAGGTGACCTACCATGACCAGATTTCACACAATATTATTAAATGGTAATCATGAAAATAATCTGGTACTGGCTAAGAAATAGAGTGGTGGATCAGTGAAATACATGAGGTAGACATTTCTTGTTGTTGTTCAGGTGTTTTTACTCAGGTCTCACTCTTCATGACCCCACTTGAGATTTTCTTGGCATAGATTTTGCAGTGGTTTGCCATTTCCTTTTCCAGCTCATTTTGTAGATGAAGAAATGGAGGAATAAAAGTTTAAGTAATTTGCACAAGGTCACACAGCTAGTAAGTGTATTAGGCCAGATTTGAACAGAGGAAGATGAGTGTTCCTGACTCTAGGCCCAGCCATCTATTCAGTGTGCCACTTGGCAGCCCTAGGTACACAGTACACAGTAGTAAATGGCCATAGTTATCTAGTGTTTGATAAACCCAGAGATCTAAGCTTTTGAAAATGAAATCGTTATTTGACAAAAAGTGCTGGGAAAACTGGAAAGCAGTTTGGCAAAAATTAGGAATAAAATGACACATCTTATACCAAAATAAGGTCAAATTGGATGAAAGATTAAGACATAAATAATCAAATTATAGGAACATGGGACTAGTTCCAAACTGCTCTCCAGCATGGTTAGATCAGTTCACAACTCCACCAGCAATGCATTAGAGTTCCAATTTTCCCACATCTTTTTCAACATTTATCATTTTCCTGTTTTGTCACGCTAGCCAATCTGATAGGTGCAATGTGGTACTTCACAATTGTTTTGATTTGCATTTCTCTAATCAATAGTGATTTATAGCATTTTTTCATATGACTGTGGACAGTCTTAATTTCTTTATCTGAAAATTGCCTATTCATATCCTGTGACCATTTATAAATTGGGAAATGACTCATATTCTTATAAATATTTTATAATGTTTACAATCACTTTAAATGGAATTTCTCTTACTATCTCTTGCTATTGGGCTCTGTTAGCAATATATAGAAATGCCAATGATTTATGTGGGCTTACTTTATATCCTGCAACTTTGCCAAATTTTTTATTTCAAGTAGTTTTTTACTTCTCTATAATTCTCTAAGTATGTCATCTTATCATCTGCAAAGAGTGATAGCTTAGTTTCTTCTTTGCCTACTCTAATTCCTTCAATTTCTTTTTCTTCTCTTATTAATAAAGCTAAAAATTCTAGTACAATATTGAATAACAGTCATGATAATGGATATCCTTGTTTCACCTCCAATCTCATTGGAAATGCATCTAGTTTAGACCCATTACCTATAATGCTTGCTGATGGTTTTAGATGGATGTTACCTATCATTTTAAGGAAGACTTCATTTATTCCTGTTCTCTTTAGTATTTTTAGTAGGAATGAGTGTTGCATTTTGTCAAAAGCTTTTTTCTGCATCAATGGAGACAATCATATGATTTATGTTAGTTTTGTTGTTGATATGGTCAATTATATTAATAATTTTCCTAATATTGAACCAGCCCTGCATTCCTGGTATAAATCCTTCCCAGCCATAGCATATTAGCCTCAAGATAAGTTGCTGTAATCTCTTTGCTAATATTTTATCTAAAAGTTTTGCATCTACATACATTAGGGAAATTGGTCTATAATTTTCTTTCTCTGTTTTGACTCTTCCCATTTTAGGTATCAGCACCACATTTGTATTATAAAAAGAATTTGGCAGGACTCCTTATCCTATTTTCCCAAATAGTTTATATTGAGTTGGAATTAGTTGTTCTTTAAATGTTTGATAGAATTCATTTGTAAATCCATCTGGCCCTGGAGATTTTTTATTAGGGAATTTGTTGATGGTTTATTCATTTTTTTACTAAAATGTGGTTATTTAAGTATTTTATTTCCTCTTTTGTTAATCTTGGCAATTTATATGTTTAAAAATAGTTACCTATTTCCCTGAGATTGTCAAATTTATTGGCATACAGTTGGGCAAAATAGATCCTAATTTTTTCTTTTGATTTCCTGTTCATAGGTGGTGAATTCACCCTTTTCATTTTTGATACAAGTAATTTGGTTTTCTTCTTTCTTTTTTAAAATAAAATTAACCAAAGGTTTATCTAATTTTTCTGTTTTTTTAATAAAACTAGCTCTTAGTTTTATTTATTAGTTCAATAGTTTTCTTAATTACAATTTCATTAATCTCTCATTTAGCTTTTAGAATTTCTAATTTGGTATTTAATTGTGGCTTTTAATTTTTTTCTATCTTTTTTAGTTTCGTGCCCAATTCATTGATCCTCTTTTTATTGTATTCATGTAAGCCTTTAGAGTTATAGAACTTCCCATAAGAACCACTTTCATTGCATCCCATAAATTTTGGTATGTTGTCTCATTATTATCACTCTCTTGGAGGAAGTTAGATTGTTTCTATAATTTGTTCTTTGACTCACTCATTCTTTAGAATTAGATTTAGTTTCCAATTTTTAGTCTATCTTTCCATGGCCCTTTATTACATGTAATTTTATTGCATCATGATCTTAAGAAGATGCATTTAATATTTCTGTATTTCTGCATTGTATTATGAGATTTTTATGCCCTAATACATGGTCAATTTTTGTGTAGGTGCCATGTACCACTGAGAAAAAGATATATTCCTTTCTATCCCCATTCAGTTTTCTCCAGACGTCTACCATATCTAACTTTTCTAAAATTCTATTCATTTCTTTAACTTCTTTCTTGTTTATTTTATATTTAAATTTATCTATTTTTGAGAGAAAGACGTTGAGGTGCCCCACTAGTATAGTTTTGCTATCTATTTCTTCCAGTAACTCCATTAACTTCTCCTCTAAGATACTGGATCCTATGCCACTTGGCACTTACATGTTTAATAATGATATTACTTCATTATCTATGATACTTTTTAGGAAGATATAGTTTCCTTCCTTATCTCTTAATTAGATCTATTTTTGCTTTTGCTTTGTTTGAGCTCGAGGTTGCTACCCCTACTTTTTTTTTTACTTCAGCCAAAACACAATATATTCTGCTCCAGCATTTTATCTTTACCCTGTGTGTATCCCTCTGCTTCAAATATGTTTCTTGTAAACAACATATTGGAGGATTATTGTTTTTATCCACTCTGCTAGATGCTTCCATTTTATGGGAGAGTTCATCCCATTCACATTCACAGTTGTGATTGCTATCTGTCTTTCCATCCTATTTTCCCCCTCAGTAGAGTGTTGCTTTTGACCACTGCCTCCCTCAATATGCTCTCCCTTCTATCAGGCCCTTCCCTTTTCTTCCCCATTTCCATTAGTATTTTTCCCTCCCTTCTATCAGTTTCCCCTCACTTTTCTTTCCCCTTTGCCTTCCTACTTCATTTAGGGTAAGTTAGATTTCTACATCTGTTTGTGTTATTCCCTCTTTGAACCAAATCTGAGGAGAGTAAAGTTCAAACAATCCTCATCTCCCTCCCTGCTGTCCCTCTACTATACTAGGTGATATAATTTACACTTTTCTGCCTCCTCTTTTCCTCTTCTCCTAGTACAATCCCTTTTCACCACTCAGATTCATCACTTAGATTTTTTTAATCATTGCATCAAAGTGAACTTATAACCATGCCCTCTATCTAGATATACCCCTTCTAAATGTCATACTAAAGGTACAATCCTCAAGAGTTACAAATATCACATTTCCTTGCAGGGATATAAACAATTTGCCCCTATTGATAACATGTTGGGTTTTTTCCTTTCTTGTTTACTTTTTTTATGCCTCCCTTGAGTCTTGCATTTAAAGATCAAATTTTCTGTTGAGCTCTGGTCTTTTCATCAGGAAGGTTTCAAAGTCCCCTGTTTCATTGAGCATCCATCTTCTCCCCTGAAAGATTATGCTCAATTTCTCTGGGAAGTTGATCCTTGGTTGGCTAAGCTCCTTTGCCTTGTGAAATATCATTTTCCAAGCCCTCTAATTTTTTACTGTAGAAGCTGAAAGGTCCTGCATAATCCTGACTGTGGTTCCATGGTTTAAGTTGTTTCTTCCTGGCTGCTCACAATATTTTCTTGTTGAGCTGATAATTTTGGAATTTGGCCTCAGTCTTCCTTAGAGTTTTCATTTTAAGAGTTCTTTCAGAACATGATCAGTGTTCTTTCGATGACTAATTTACCCTCTGGTTCTAGGACCTCAGGGCAGTTTTCCTTGATGATTTCTTAAAAGATGCTGTGCAGTCTCTTTTTTAAAAATCATGACTTTCAGGCAGACCAATAATTTTTAAATTATCTTTCCTGGATCTGCTTTCCAGATCAGTTTTATTTTCAGTGAGGTATTTCACATTTCTCTCTATTAATTTTCATTCTTTTGATTTTGTTTGACTGATTCTTGAAGTTTCATAGAGTCATTAATTGCCCAGGTCTAATTTTTAAGAAGTTGTTTAGATTTTGCATCTCTTTTCCCCTTTGGTCCATTTTACTTTTTAAGATATCTTGTCTTCAGTGAGTTTTCATGCCTCATTTTCCATTTGGCCAATTCTAATTTTTAGGACCTCTCATTTCTTTTCCTAATTTTTTCCACCTTTCTTATTTGACTTTTAAAATCTATCTTGAGGTCTTCCAAGAGGATTTTTTGGCTTCATACCAATTTATGTTCCTCTTTGTGGTTTTGGATGTGGGCATGTTGACAATATTGTCCTCTTTCGAATTTGTGCCTTGATCTTCCCTGTCCCCGAAATAAGAATCTATGGTCATTGTCCATGTCAGCTTTTTGCTCATATCATTTGCCTATTTCTTAGCTTTTAAAGTTGAGCTCTCTACCCGGAGAACAGGAGGCACTGAACCACAATTCTTGTGCTAGATTCTGGGACCTGGTCACTGGCTTTTTGTACTGAGGTCTCACATGCTGGTAGCTGGAGGCTGTAGGTGTCTGGTGAGCTGGGATTGGCAACACTGAATCTCTCAGGATGAGGTGTGGGGGTCTGCCCTCTGTAAGATACCTGTTCACCCAGGCTGGTTTGAAGGACTGGAAGGCTTGGTGGCAGGAAGATATCTGCCTGCCTAGAGCTGTGCCTCCTAGAGTTGAGCTTCCTGGAGATGTGCTGAAATGTGGGGAAGTTTGGCTGCTAGAGGATTCCTGTTCACCAGCACTCACGGTGGTTTTCCAAGCTGGAGTCTATCCATTGCCCTGGTGTTGGCACTTGCCTCCTCCATCTCCCTGGGGCTTAGGATTTCCCCCTGTTTGCTGAGGTATGGCTTGCTGCTGGCTTGTTAGTATGCCTCCCATCCTGTGCTGCTTCCCCCTCTGCCAGAGGAAGAGTAAGCTTTCTCATTATTCCTCCAAGCTTCACAGGCTACAAAACTGCTATTCCAGGGTTTTTTTTTTCCTGGGGTATATTTTCTGGGCTTTCAGAGGTCAAAAAGGGAGAGTGAGAGCTATTTACTTCTTCCTCCACTATATTGGCTCCTGGAAGTTCCCCAACCAAAAGCAATATTGTAATGAAGATAAACTGTGCATGAGTTACCTATTCTAATCAGTACAACGATCCAAGATAATTCCAAAGAACTTATCATGAAAAATGTTATCCACCTTTGGAGGAAAAAAGCCACTTTGATTACATGGTTTGGCAAAATATTGGCCCCTACCATAAGGGCCTGATCTCCTGCAGCCAAAGTTTCTCCCTTCCTGGGACCAAAATTTGAAGACTGATTGTTGTAGCTGCCAAAATCATTGTAGCTTCCACCACCTCCGGAGTTGCTTCCACTACCACCACCAAAGCTGCTTCCACCTCCTCTGTTGTTATAGCTCTCACAGCTGCCACTCCTGCCATAGCCCCTGCCCTGATTTCCATAATCCTGTCTACCACTTCCTATAATGTTCATAGCCTCTGTTTCCTCCAGAATAACCAGGGTTGCCTCCTCTCTAACCATCATCATTTCTAAATGCATTGTAGCCATCTCTACTTCTGCCATATCCTCTACCACCATGACTGCCACCAAAACCACCATGACCACTGAAGTTCCCACTACAGCCAAAGTTATCATTTCCACCAAAGCCACTTCCGTGGCCACCACCAAAATTTTCAGAACCACTTTGACCTCTTTGACTAGATGAGGCACTGGCCATTTCTTGCTCAAAGAAAAATTTCCTTCCTTCACAGTTGTGGCCATTCACAGTATAGTATTCTTGAATGACCATCTTATCCACAGAGTCATGGTCATCAAAAGTAACAAAAGCAAAGCCTCTCTTTTGGCCACTGCCTTGGGCAATCATGATTTCAATCACTTTGATTTTTCCATATTGTTCAAAAGAGTCTCTTAGGTGATTCTCCTCAGTGTCTTCCTTAATGCCACCCACAAAGATCTTTTTTCGCAGTTAAGTGGGCACCTGGCCTTTGAGAGTCCTTTCTGGAAGCAGTTGTCTTTGGTTCAATAACTCTGCCATCAACTTTGTGAGTATTGCATTCATGGCTGCATCTACCTCTTCCACTGTGGCATAGGTAACAAAACCAAAGTCCCTAGAACATTTGGAATTTTGATCCCTCATCACCACACAGTCTGTAAGTATGCCCAATAGCTCAGAATTACTCTTTAGGCTCTTGTTCATCATCTTGAAGCTCAGGCCTCCAGCAAAGAGCTTCCAAAGCTGCTTGGGCTCCTTTGGAGACTCTGACTTAGACATTGTGAGGGCAGTAACACATGCTTCAGTGATCCTTCTCCAACAACATCAAGGACAGAAAGTTAGATTTCTAAGAAGGGAAAATTTGCTTCCTCTAGCACTGTGCACATCATTTTTAGAAAGCTACAATTGGTGTGATTTTTCTCCCTGGACATCAAATGTTAATTTATTTCTCTATAATTTTGCTACAGGTTTTCCTTCTGGGATTAAATAGAACGAATTTAATACTTCTTCCACAGGGAATCTCTTCAAATACTTTAACACAGCCATTTACAATGTAATAGGAAAAGAGTCTTTGGCTCTTCTTAACCTTTTCTTTTAAATTTTGGTGCCAAGAATTGGGCTTAACCTTGGAGATGTTGTCTAATAAGCGCAACCCACGTCATCTTCTAAAAAGGAATTCTTTTTCAATTGTACTCAGAATTGGATATCCTCCATTACAATGGTAAATACCTTTTTGATGAGCATACATCTTATTATTTCATGCCTCCCCTAATGTTTTGTTTTAATGATCACAGTGATATTGAACAGTGTTATCTCTGTTGTTAAGGAATCTCAAATTATTTTAATGCATACGTAGGACACATCTTGTTGTAAAAGAGCTGTAAAGCATTGTTTTATTCTATCAAAAAAAAAACTTTTCTGTATAACCAACAATCAATACACACATATATCTTATATTCTTTATATTTTTTAAAAAAATAATTCACTATGAAATGATGTCTACTACTGAATATCACTTCCAAAAGTCTACACATGCTTTGATTGCGAGTGCCTGAAATTCATATGTAGATGACTCTAATAGAGATTTCATTAACCTAGTATCCACCAATAATCACAAAGATTTCAATATTAAAAAGAAAACAAGAAAGATTTGTGTAAGAAAATATTTCCCATTTTATGAATATATTAACAAGTATGTGTGTTTGTGTAATTTAATAATTTAGCATCAAAACTGTTGTTCTGTTTGTGTCACCTTATGTAATATTGTTGTTATGTTTTGTTCTTTATAATTTAAAAAAT
>JAQQSZ010011412.1:0-12257 GCA_028646595.1 Phalanger gymnotis | reverse complement strand
AAGTCACCAATCCACACCCACACAGGTTTCACACCTGACAGGGCCCTGGGCCTGGGGCTTAGCACTTAACAGCTGAAAGTACTTCCACTCAAAAGAAACAAAAGCCATGCTAATGAGACAATTTTGCTTAACAACACACCTTCTTTCTTTCCCAACTTTACCTTGAATCTATTTTATATGTGTATTATATTTCTAAGCATATACATATCACTCCCCAAAAGGATGTAAGTTCCTTGAAGATGGGAACTTTTCTACTTTTACCCCTATGTCCTCAATACCTAGCACAGTATCTGTTACCTAGCAGGTGTATAACAAATGCTTATTGATCTGTTGAATGGGAAATGAGTGCAGAGAGGCAAGAGGGGTCTTGCAATGAGTGGGCATTATGGCAGATAAGTTGTTTTTATCAGGTGGGGTTGTACATTTTCTTACTTTTTATATACTTTGAGGTAAAAAAAAGCAGTTTGAATCTCAAGGCTCAGCATAGAAAGGTTCAAACCGGGATCAGAGCTTCAAAAAGAAGATGGCATCATTTCAAAAGCAATTAGCAGTGATAAAAAAAAGTTCATGACCCCAGAATAAGGTTATTCTACACTTCCCACTGTAAATTGTACTTCTTTGGAGAATCAATAATCTTGAAAATAGATTCTAATATATTTTAATAGGGGGAAATAGTATGAAATAAGGTCAACTGAAAGCAACACTTAGTGGAAAAAGGAATTAGAAAAAATAAAAATGACTGACATGAATTTACAAAAAAAATCTGTAAAGTATACAATTCTATGCCAGCAAAACTGATAATATGAGTATCTACAATATATATGGTACTCAAAGTAATAAAGCAAGAAATAGCTGTCAACACAATTTCAGAGGGGAAAGATAAAGTGAATCATGAATTAACTACTAGGAGAGGAAAAACCCTAGGTCAAATGGGTTTACAAGTGAGTTGTATTAATATTTAAGGAGGAATTAATATCTATGGTTCAAAAATTATTTTCAGAAGGAACTCTATCAAATGCCTTTAATGAGTCATATATTGTCCTGATAGCAAAGTCATGGAAAGACAGAGTAAAGAAAGGGAAATATAAACCAATCTCACTGAAAAAAAATACTAGCAAATGACTAAAGTAAATATATTAAGCAAATATTCTTATAGTTCTT
Source organism: Phalanger gymnotis (assembly GCA_028646595.1). Lineage (NCBI taxonomy): Eukaryota > Metazoa > Chordata > Mammalia > Diprotodontia > Phalangeridae > Phalanger > Phalanger gymnotis. Next base: position 11,096 of record JAQQSZ010011412.1, on the reverse strand, counting down.
TTCAGCAAATTTAGAAATTAAGTGATGCAGGTAAAATGAGTAGGAATATGTTTCACTAATCGAGTTCCATTTCATTTGAATGTGGATAACCTTCTTTGCTAAGTCTTGTTAATTTCTGTAGAGTGTAGTCAGATCAGATGGATCGAATTTATTCTGACTTCCGAGTACTTCATAATCTTTTAGAGTATAAACTCCTTGATGCTATTGTTGCTGCTGATGCTGCTACTGATGATGAGGATGAGGATGGGGATGAAGATGTGGAAACCAAGGCATTGTAGGTTAGACCATAGTCATGAGACCTAAATAAATTTTTACTATTGCTTTTTTGTTCATATGAAAAACTGAACCACACCATAGTGAATTTAGTTGGTTATAAAGATAATCTGAAATATGAAATTAGTAAGTTATCATTGATTAGGTAACATTAAATGGACATGGCTTCAGTAAGTAGAGAAATAGGTAACAAGATTAGGTACATGGATGCTAATCCCATGGGCCTCTTTGATCAGTACATCCCACTTCGGTCTTACGAATAAGCCGAACGCTGTAGGGACTTAACAAGTAGTATAGATGATGAAAAGTCTATTTAACTTTGTTTGTCACATTCTAAGTCTTGATCTTTTGGAGAAAAAACATAGTCTCATAAAAAGCAAATACTGTGGAAACATATACTTTTTAAAAATGTACTGAGGATTTTTTAAAAATATCGACATCATTAGCTTATAAATATTTGCTTATGTGGTGCTTCATAAAAACTAGGAAGAAAGTTCGCATTTGCATTTCAATGTGAGAGTCATCAGAAGAATCCACTCTATAAAAAGGTTTTTCACAACATTGAAAGGAAAATCTCTTTGAACCCATTTAGGTTAGCAGAAGTTAAGAAAGTGTTGAGTACAAATATCTTTATGAAGTTTCTTCTTAAATATTCTTTTTGATTAAAAGATGTCTCAAAAAAGGGTTGGCTCCTTGCCTAACCTCTAGGTAACATCTATGGCAAATTGCAGAATATAGATCTAGAAAAAAGCTATAGTGTTGTTCAAAAGGAATAATGACACGACTGTCTTACATATTATTTGTGTGGCATATTGAAGGAAAGGATGAGCAATGGAAATTGAATGAGACCACCTCAGGTAATACCCCACATGGTTTAAAACAATCCAATCTCAAGTATTTGGCCAAATACCAGTGCATCTCCCTCTCCAGGGAAATTGTGGGGAAATTTTAACATTTCAATGATTCCTTCTAGTACATTCAATATCTTCAAAAAATTAATTTCATTTTGCTAAGTAAATCTGTCTTATTCTCATCTGATAGGGGAAGGAATTGTGGCATGACAAGGTGATCATCAGCCTAAGGTAACACAGACTGTTAAGAGAGACAAAATAACCAATCATAAGTTTACCAAACACATGGATGGTTTAGCTATCAATCTCTAAGTGTACGTAATGGGGTGGAGGGTGGGAAACAGCTGAATCTCGATGCTGATCTATTTTACTTTGGTGCACATCCAACAGATCATATGTATTTTGGCTCAGTGATGAAAGACTTGGAGTTTTAGAGTGATCGGCAAACCCTAGATAGTCCTTCCCTCTCTACCAATATGATGGTGGAGAGAGATGCTTAATCAGTTGTTTCAAAAATCCATCTAACAGCTGCTGTGGGGGGGTGTAAAACCAACAACAACTGGCTCACAGAATGCTGCAAGCCCAGGCTCTTTTGATCTGATTTACTAAAGAAAGCAACGTTAAGGGGTTAACAATCTCAATTTAATCCAGCATACAAATATCATTCACTTAGTTCAGGGGAAAAAGCCAGCACCCTGAACTTCAGAGCAAATACAAACAAATTACAAACATCAACAGACCAAATACAATTCATAGTTATCAAGAGAACCATCAACATCTGAGTTCAGCCGGAAAGCCCTTACAGAGGCTGCCCAGAGTCCTTCACCTCCAGGAGTGAGAGTCTTAAGCAAATAACTCTGTTCTCTTTTTTATACAATTTCAGACTTCATCAAACGTCATCTGTGCAACCAGCACTTAGGCTCTTACTATTGGCTCTGGAGTTAGCACCTCCCTTTATTGGCTCCACCTGGAACCCCACCTTAGTTACCAATTCACACCCACATAGGCTTAGCACCTAATAGGGGTTTGGGGCCTGGGGTTTAGCACCTAGTAAGGCTCAATCAAAGATACCCAACCTAATTGATATTACATTGTTTTAAAAGGTGTGCCTTTGCCATTTGATTTTCTTCATTTTCTTGTGTCTAGAATTGCTGGCCTTCAATTCTCATAGGAACACTATGGGGAGAGGAGGGAGGAAGGCATGCCTCACCTCACCCCTCTCCACTTTATGATCATATTCAGGTGACTTAATTTTCTGATTTTTGCATAAGTGATCAAACAGAAAATCATGAGAGATGGCATGTTTGAGAATGGCTACCTTGGGAGTCCCTGTGTTTCCCAGTTAGTGTTTTTTTTCTCCTCCAAAAAGCACTATGGTGGCTGTAGAGGATACCTCTCAAAGTACAGGCTGTACTTCCAGAGCTCCCAAAGTAGCCACTTCTGAAAAACTCATTTCTCATGATACCTATTAAGTCAATTATGATCAGGGCAAGAAACACAGAATGGTTTTTCATGCTCTGTTTAAAATTATTTAATCTCCTTTTTTATTCCTCTTAAACTTGAATTCTACTTATATTTTCATTTTTATCACTTACTTCATTTCTTCATCCTAATTTTATAGTATTGGTGGCCAAGATATTTCCCCCCTCTGAGGCTCTCCTTGTAGTTGTTATTGTATTTGTATCTTGGGCCTCTTTTAACATTAGCCCTTCTTTAATAGATTCAGCATTTTGTGCCACTTATTCAAATTTTCAGTATCAGTTCCTGGATTTGGATTTTGTGCTTGGGCTAGTCCCCTACAGCATTCTTTGATGGGGTTTCATCCCATTCCCTCTATATTCATGATGCCACCACAGCAGTCAATTTAGAAGAGGTGACTAGTATAAGGCCCTACCCTCTTGCTCTGTCCCTGGCTTCTATCTCGGTCTTCTTGCGATACATAGAGGATTATGTCCTTGGATGCCAAGTGTCTTTTTTTTTCTTCACAATCCTAAATTCTAAATTTGTTCCATTCTCTTCTGTGGCACTGATGGGCCCTAGTGGGATATTAGAGATCATTGTGGTCTCAGTCCTCCTGTCCAATCTCTCTGGTGCTAGTGCCCAGATACTCTATCAACAATCTCTCTTGCTGTGGCTCCAAGGACTTCATGGCTAGGCTATGTCTTCCTATGCAATGTCCTGTAGTCTCTTTTTGTCCTCTGATTTTATTTTGACAGACTCAGGCTAGCATTTGGCTTCAGGTCCCTAAATACTGGAGCTCTTGGGGCTTGTTACTCCCTTATTCAGAGTGCTGGTTAGCTTCAGGGCCATTTTGTGGTATTTAGGCAGGTTTCTCTGACAGCTCTTCCCCCTTCCTCTACTTCTTCAGTTGAGTTTACTAGACTCAGACTAGCTTCCCTTGGGCAGCTTCTGCATGTGGTTCCACCAAATTTTATTTTTCCTGGAGTTCAAATTGCCATAACCAGTGTCTTTCAAATTCTGCCTTGTGTGTGTGTGCGAGAGAGAGAGAGAGAGAGAGAGAGAGAGAGAGAGAGAGAGAGAGAAATGTTCTGAATTAGATAGAAGGAAGAGTTTATTTCTATTTCTTTTTCAAATCATTGCTCATTCTGAGGTCTCTTTCAAATATTTGCAGAAATTTATATGAGAGAGATAGGATTTTCTGCTACTTTCATGTTTCCATCTTAATGGGAAGTTTGTGATACATTTTTGAATGAAGCATTTTTTTTGGCTAATACACAAGCTCCAGATTCCTTCCTTCTGCTCCTGTCTAAATATAAAGGCAGAAATTCCTCAGCAAATTCTTTCTTTTGTTATTCTTAATTTTAAATTGTATAAATCTTCTCGTTATTATTTTCTCTTCACTTCTATAAATCAAGAAAATGAACTTACTGGAGATATTTCACTGTAATGGAAAAAATATAGACTTTAAATTTAATTTCAAACTTTTTTCTGGATGGATATTCCTTTTGGGGACAGGCAAATACAAGTTCTTAATGAGATAAGTTTAAAATAAATCTGGGTTTCAATTACTCTGATAGTTGTCTTCAGAAGAGCTCAGTGTTTTCATAAACATTGCATTTTTCCAAGACAGATTATATGTTTTCAGCTACCTGTCTAACGACTGACAGAAAAAGGAAGTAGTCTCTCTGGCAAACATAGATCTTTCCAAGCTAGGATTCCTTTGCTCTGTTTAGTATCATTGTTGGAAACGTGCCTTAGGCACCTCAGAATAAATATGACTGAGTAGTTCTAAAATACACAGATGTTTTACCAATCAGTGTCATCCTGACCTCAGGTTATAATCAGTTATTTTTTTGGCTTTTCACAAAGGCTATCATTGTCCATACCTGGAGGAGTTGAACATAAATGAGCCAGAAATATTACATATTAGGTTACTTTTAAAATATAAATGATTTGAAAGTTAAGGAAGAAATATATTGGTTATAAATCTTTACATTTTTTCCAAGTAAATATTAAAAGTTTTAGACCTATAACTGCTTCTTGAAACACTGTTTTACTTGCTCAGAACTGTTGCTGTGTCTAAACAGCCCCAAAAGAAGTGGAATGTCGATGGTGATCTAGTTAATTTGTTAGGGAAGCACGCAGCAGAGCTAAGAATGCTCACTCAACTAGGAATAGTCAGTCTGGATAATTCAGATCCCTACAAGTCAGAACCTACAGGTGCTCAGCTCAAGTCATTAGGGGTGGGAGCGAAATAACAAGCTAACAGAGTCTTGGCCAGAACTGTAACTAGTAATGTTTTACCTGAGGATGGGAGTGGGGAGGGGAGGAGAGAATGAAGAGAAGAGAGATGGAAACTGGGAATGACTCCCTTTTGGAGTGGAAGAATGCTCTGGGATCACTGATGGGATTCAGATGAATTAACAAAGGTTCCAAGGGGGACAGCACCCCACTGCTGAAGTGATGGACGCAGGCCCCGCCCCTGCTAACAACCCGTTCGGAGAAGCCAACCTAAAATTAGGTACAGGTTCTACCAAACCGGGGCAAACTGGCTGAATCTCACAACGGTCTGGGACACATGTAAAGTATATATACTTGTAAAGAACTGGCTGCTGCTGGCAAAGGGCTGAGGAGGAGGGGAGTGGGACTGTGTCCTTTCGAGGGAAAATGTACAACTTAAAATACCTTGAGATTTCTACATTGAAGAATGTGTAAGTGTGGAGAAGTGTGTTGGTGCCTAGAACAGAGATGAGCATAAAGGAAAGACACCCATGGACCAGACTAATAAAGTAATCACCACTGGTGGAGGAGTGAAATAGACATAAGAAAAATAAAAGTTGTGCCCCATTACTCTTAGATTCTGTTTTTTGTGAATTCTCCTACTCTCCAAAATTTATTTGTAATGCCCAAACTAATACTCATGTCTCTTTCAGCTCATTTGAGGACATTAGCAGAACAGTGAGTTGCCTGACAGGTACATTCCCATCTGAGGTTGAACCAGATGACTTTTCGCCATCTTGTTTCAGCCCTCCTACTACAAATAAATGTCCATTTTGCCTTCTATTTAGTGTTTTTTCACATTTTTATGCTTTTTATTGGTGATTTCACTGTTTACAGTGGGCCCCAAGCATAATGCTGATGCTGTCTACTGTTCCTAAGAGAAATAAAGCTGCGATGTGTCTTACAGAGAAAAATACATGTGTTATATAATCTTTGTTTAAGCATGAGTTATGGTGCTTTTGGTTGTGACTTCAAAGTTAATGAATTGACATTTTCCAGAACAAGGAAAATGAAACATGCTGATGTATATTATCTGTGTTGGAGGTCACTCTAGAAAGTGCTAAAATAAATGTTGTGACCAGAGGTTCACAGGAACATAACCCTATATTCCCTAGTAGGAGCAATAGTTCAGTATTCACTAATTCAGTGTTCAAAGCAACTTTATAAAACATAACTACTGGGAATGATGATAATCTACCATACCTCCAAAAATATTCTGCCTTCTAACTTTCCCACTCTGGGGCTAGACACAGTTGTCCTTCCTTATTACTAGCTTTACCTTACTATTTACTAGCTTTTTACCCCAATAGGTAAGGAAGCAGTCATTTCAGCACATTTTGCTCCATTTGTAGTTTTACAGATTTAAAGCTGTTCATCTTTGTTCTCCTTGCCTAGAAATTCTGGTGGAATTTTTCTTCTTAGCTCCTAGATTTATTACTTCTTTGCTTGTGGATATACTACTGATATTGAACTTTAAGAGGATACTTGAAATGCTTCTGCTATGGTATTTACCAGAGCTCATTTATTCCCTTATACTACTGATTAGATTCAAACTGAAATACTCAACTCCTTTCATGCTCATGGGATGGGACCCTTGATTCATAGTTTCACTTCTTCCAGAAATTCCTCCTGAATCCCTCAACTTGATGGCATTTTCACTTCATCTCTTCTTTTTTCCAATCATATATTTCCTGGATAATATTCTTAGGGCATTTATTGTATGCAAGTCATCATGAGTACCATGTATTTGACATCCTGATGATATCCAAGAATTTAAGAATATCTCCATTGTCTTTGAGTCACCTATAATGTTCTTTTGAGAACACAATTAACTCACAATTATGGATGGACAACTGAAATGTCACACTTGTGTCCAACATTCTTAAATCAGAAAAAAGTTGATGTTATGTTGGGTAGAAAATTTTTAAAGATTATGGATGCACAAAAGGAGAAGAGATGGGTCAGATCTGATCTGCAGCTATGGAAAGAATATTCATGTTGATGGGACGTAAATTTTGATTTTGTTGATCAAAATTACTTAAAACTACCTGATTCATGTATAACTTACCTTCTCACTGAGAGGGGGAGGGAGAAGAAGGAGAAAATTTGGAACCCAATTTTTTTAAAAGAATGTAAAAATAATTTTTTAAAAAATCTATCAGTTTTTCACTTTGTAGAAGGTAGACTTATAGCACCCTACTAAAACCATTCAGGGGCCTCCTCTGACTACAAATAAAGTCTAGACTTCTTGGACAAATTTTCAAGGCACTCTACAATCTGGGTCCAGTCTTTCATTATAAACTTTAATCTCACTATTCTCCTGTATTTTCTCTCCGAATTCTAATCAAACTGACTTGCTTCCTGGTTTTTGAACCAATACCATTTATTGCTTCCATATTTTTATTTTCTCCTTGATGCATATGGTTCAGAAAGAACATTGAATTCTTGGAGCTAAATGATAGATATGAAGCTTTTCTTGAACAAGAAGGAGCCGAACATTCTGAAGAAGAAGCAGCTAATATAATGATGTAGAACCACAGGTTTTGCCAAATGAGAAATAATCAAGGTTCATAGGAAGGAGAGATAAATACTGGTGGTTGTTGACTTCCTTCTGAGGGGTTTGTGGGCAGTTTTTTAAACTGTTTTGTTTTTGTTTTTTTATGACCTGACCTAACAATAATAACAAATACCCGTTCTTGTATATGTATCCAAAATGAGGCCGAACCTCCCAATGCTTGTCAAATTAGAAGATTCTCTATTGATGATTTATGTGGGCATACATTACACTGTCACAAGGAATTTGGAAAATATTGCTGATAAAAGAAAAAGGATTCAAGAGAGAAAGACAAATTTGGGGAGAGAAAGACAAATTTGGACCCTGTCTTAAAATAAGAGAAGGAATGCTGGTCAAAGTTTGAGTATGCCTAACATCTGTCAGAAATTTTGAAAATCTAAAAAAAATGATTTTAAACTATGAAAGGACAAAGAGAACATGAGGGGGTGGGGGGGGGAACTGCTTATTTATAGCATCTAAGCTAAATAGCATAGACAGTAGCCACATTGAAGGAAGAAAAACAACAATAAATATACCAAGAAATTTGTAAAGGGACAAAAATCCAAAAACAGCAACAGCAATAAAACTCAAGACCTCAGAACATTGTATGCGAATATAAAATCCATAGTACCAAACAAGATGAACTATAAATTCTAATTCAAAGAGTCAAATTCATCATATACATCATTAATCTCACTTTTTATGACGAGAACCATATCTAGAATATGGTCTGCAAGGGCACATCAATGATAATGATTTAAGAAGGACATAATAGGTGTCTTTCTACAGTTGAAGAATACAAACAAGGAGAAAAAGTTGACTTTCTTCAACAAGAATGATTGGAAATAGTATGGTGTTCATGTTCTAGACCTTCTATCCCACTGACTTGAGTAGGAATAATAATGAGACTAGGAGTTTAGAACTGATTTACAAAATGGACCACTCCGCAGCTCTGAGGCCAGTTCTAGATTCCCTAGGCTATGGCTGCATCTGAAATATACTGGCTACGTTACAATGTTCAAGTCAATTATTCTCTTATTGCTCTAAGTCAGCAGTGTCAAACTCAAATAAAAATGTAACCAATAAATCACGTATGTGTATCCCTGTGGGCGACACACTGACATACAAAACTGCATATTATTATTATTTATGCTTCATTGTATTTTTATTTAGTTTGTTAAATATTCCCCAATCATATTTTAAACTGGTTCAGGCTATACTTGGAGTGTTATGAGCCACCGACCTACAGGCAATGAGGTTGACACCTCTGCTCTAGGCAATTCTCAGACAGTGGGTTGCAGAGAAGGTGACATGTTACATTGGTAGGAAGAGTTTCCACATAGAGGAGTTCCCCATACCAACAAAATCACAAGGGCAATCACTCTAGCCACCTTTATCCTTATGGCCCACAGAGATTCCCACAAAAAAAATACCAGAAACACATACACACACACACACACACACACACACACACACACACACATACACAAAATCAAACCTTTAATCTATGGGCTTAGATTACACCTATAATCCTCAATAGTTCTGTCCCATATTCCTGTTACTATCACAATGAGATCAGGTGTGAGAATGACTCTGTGCATCCACCTTCACTACTGGAAAACCAAATCATCAGATCACCTTCATATTCCAAGAACAACACATTATTACAGCAGCCAAATTAGTTAAGTATGAGGAAGAAGACATAATCTTTCAGTAGCTGAAGAATCTCAAGCAGGAACAAAAAAAAAGGCAAGGCACAATACTAAGGAGAATCTAAACTGTATCATTTCTTTCTACTGAGGATTCATTTCTCTCTTTTTTACTCTACTTAAAAATGTAAGGGTTTCCACAGTCAGCATTGCTGTCTTTTTTCAGTCTCTTAGAAGAAAAGTAGCCTTTTCTAAAATAAAACACTTTAATAATCACAAAGTTCTTTTTGTTTTTTTTTTTTCAAAATTCTCAGTTCATAGAAATACCGTTTTCCCTTTTAGCTGGAATTCTAGAATTTTACCATCGCTTGCAGATCCCCTATTTTATTGCTTCCAATGCCATTACAAAGGCCCCAGGGTCAGGTCATTATACTACATTTTGAACAGTCATAATGTGAATTTCCTAAGGCTGCCAATAAGACTGGAGATATTGCAGCTGTGCATATTTGGATGAAACTGTTATGTCTCCCATCTAGCAAACTGGGCAAACCCACCAAGGCCACCTTTCAAAATGTTGGCAGAACATTGCATTTGGGGAAGCTTACACTGATCAAACACTAACAGAGTTCCTTGACTTTTGGCATTTCAACTTTGCGCAGTTATTTAAAGTTAAAAGCAAATGCTACACTTAGTTGTCTTTAAAACCACATCTGGTTATAAATGACAAAATATTTTTTCAGGGTGGTATTTGCATAGAAAGTATTTGGAGTTTATTGAATGGCTATTATATATTTTTAATTTGGGTGTCTGGGAAAACCCAAAGTGAATTTTGTCAACTAATTTATCCCACTACTAAGGGCTTGTTTATTTTAAGAAATGTTGAGCTGTCAGCCAAATTGACATTCTTGCTATTTCTAACGCATGATATTCTACCTCTGTACCTTTACATAGGATAATTTTCTCCCTCCAACCCCCATTCTTGAAATGCACTCTCTAGTCACCTTTTCTTTGAAAAATCCCTAGCTTCTTTTAAAGCTCATCTCAAACACTACATTTTACATAGCATAATATATTCTTCCATTTACAGATGAAGAATTAAGTCCAGAGATATTAGAGGACTTGCCCAGACTCACACAACCAATAAATCCATGTGTAAAAAGACCTAAGAGTTTTGGGGAAAACAGTGAAAGTTCATTATGAGTCAACAACATACTAAAATTTCCCCAAAAGATTATTACAATTTCAAGTTGCATGAATATAACTCTAGGCAGAGGAACAAGGGAAATGATAAACCCACTGCGCTCTGTCCTAATTTGACCCTATCTTAAGCATTGTAGCCAAGGCTGGGTGCCACATTTTAGAAAGGATGTTAACAAGCTAGAGTACCTCCAGAGGAAGGGGAACAGCATGACAGAATGACTCAAACCCATGCCATATGAGGATCTCAAAAAGGAAATAGGGAATTTGAAGCAGAGAAAGCTTTAGGAAGATGGCCAAGCAATGGAAAAATCAAGAATTTCTTCTTGGTTTTTATCTGAAGATTTCCTAGCTTCCCTTTAATCACTATTCCTATGACTAAATAACAAAAATGTCAAATATATCATAAAGTGTGGAATTTCATAAAATGTCACAGTTGCATGAAAGTCATAGAATATGAAGGAATAAGAGAATTATTATTCCATTCTATGACTAAGGAGAGTTGTGTTATAATGGATTTTTTTGGTGATATTACAGATGGGTGGACCAGTAGATAGAGTGCTGAACCTGGAATAAGGGCGATTTGAGTTCAAATCCAGCCAGACATTTAACAACTAAGTGACCCTAGGAAAGTCACTTAACCTGTCTGCCTCAGTTTCCTCAGCTATAAAATGAGGATATTAATAAGACCTACTATAGCAGGAAGGCCGAATTTATGATCTCAAATATAATCATGTATATGTTTGAATGGTCCAAAATCGCAAGGTATGAGAGATTCTCTAAGGAGAAAACAACAAGAAATTTATTTAGGCCCCACCGCAGCAAAAACTT
>JAQQSZ010011411.1:0-12257 GCA_028646595.1 Phalanger gymnotis | reverse complement strand
AAAAAAAAAATCCTTGCTAGAGAACAATGATATTCATCCTAATAATGACAACTTTTATTTGTAGCACCTTGCATCGTTTAAAGTACTTTCAATTTTATTGTCTTCCTGGCCCTATTTGTTCCTAACAATAACCTTACGAAGTAGGTGGGAGAGGTATTATTATCCCATTTTATTGGTAAGGAAACTTTTCTTATCTGAGACTCATAAGAACATTGTCGGGAAGGTATTACAGGTATTATTATCACCACTTTGTAAATGGAGAAACTGAGGCTCAGAGAGGTTAGATGACTTGCTCTTGGCCACACAATAGCCCACATTTAAAGGATGACTCGAACCCAATCTTCCTAATTCCTGGAGGAAAATAGCATTTTTCATTATGAGTCCTTTGGAATTGCCTTGGATCACTGTATTGCTGAGAATAGCCAAATCATTCACAGTTGTTCATTGTACAATGTTTCTGTTGCTGTGTACAATGTTCTCCTGGTTCTGCTCACTTCACTCTGCATCAGTTCATGTAAGTCTTTCCAGATTTTTCTGAAATTCACCTGCTCATCATTTGTTATAGAACAATAGTATTCCATTCTAATCATAAACTTAGTCCTATTCTTCAAACAAGATCTTTCCATCTTAAGGTTAACAAGTTGCTACCCATATTAATAATCCAATCAACATGAGAAAACACTGCTTTTGGCTGTACCTCTTCTTTCGTTTTCCTGAGGGCAAGACCTGTTTGTTATAAATTGGCAAGTTACTGTCCATGGTGCTAGACTAAGGACAGATTTGACCTCTTAGATGTCCCTCTCTTCCTCCTTTATTTACTTTGTAATTAAAGGCTAGATCAAATAGCAAGGGTACCGGCATAGTTATGAGCACATGACTACGGAATTTCCAGTTGAGAATTGATGGTTAAATTTTCAGTGTGAGCATTTGCACCTCTGAAATCTGAAAAAGCTACAAATCAGGGTTTGATTTATTCTCCAGTGGATTGTCTGAGACTTAAGAAAGTGGTGGAGGAATTGCAAATGGTGCATACTAAACTTAAAAGCATATCTTTCATCTTTGCAGAACTGGTTGTTAAGCATTTACCATAACACTCCCAAATGAGTGGCTCATGGATACTTTGAACACCTAGGATTCGTCACTGGATTTCACATGCTTTCTGCTGTAGATTGCCAAGATAATAGCAAAAAAATCATTATTGCTTCTTTTTGTTACTTTGATACTGTAGTCAGGCAGTCAATAAATATGTTTTAAGCTCTTACCATGTGCTAAGAACTGTACACTGGGGATACAGAGAAAGGCAGAGGACACATCCTGCTCTCAAGGAGCTGACAGCATAATGGGGAAGACAATATGCAATGATGTACAAACAAGATATATACAAAATATATTGGAGATAATAAATACCAGGAAGACACTAGCATGAAAGGAGATCAAGGAAGACTTTTTTTATAGAAGGTAATGTTTTATTTGGCAGTTGAAGGAAGCCAGGAAAGCCAGGAGACAGAGATGAGAAGGGACAGTATTCTAGGAATAGAGGTCAGACAGTGAAAAGGCCTGCATTTGGGAGATAGAATATTTTGCATGAAGAACAAGGGAGCCAGTTTCACTGGATTTCATAGTATATGGGGGTGAGTAAGGTATAACAAGACTAGAAAAGAGAGGAGTTGAGGGAAGTTATGAGGGGCTTTAAATACCAATCAAAGAATTTATATTTGATCCAGGATATGATAGGAAACCACTATAGTTTATTGAACGAGGTGATGACATGGTCGGACCTGCACTTTAGGAAGGTCAATTTGATAGTTTCATGGAGCAGGAAGAGACTTGGGTAAGGAGACCTACCTCTAGGCTGTTGCAATAGTCCAGGTTTGAGGCAAAGAGGGCCTACACCGGCATGGTGGCATTCTCAAAGGAGAGATGACATGAAAGTAAAATCATCAGGTCTTGGCAACACATTGAATATGGAGAGTGTGAGAGAGTGAAAAGTCTAGTAAGATACCTAAATTGTGAGCCTGGGTGACTGGGAGGATGGTAGTGCACAGTAATAAGAAAGTTAGGAGGCACGAAAGGCTTTAGGAAGAAAGATGAGTTCGTTTTTGACATGTTGAACTTAAATGTCTGTTGTACATCTATTTAAAGATGTCTAATTTGCAATTGGAGATGTGAGACTCAAGGTTAGCAAGGAGGTTTGGACTGAATAGATAGGTTTGAGAATCATTGGCATAGAGATGAAAATTGAACACATAAGAGCTGGTGAGATCACTAAGTAAAGTAGTATACAGGAAGAAGAGAAGAGAGCCCAGGTAAGAGCCCCTTGGAATAACTGCCATTAATGGGCATGACCTGAATGAAGATCCAGCAAAGGAGACTGAGAAGGACAGGTCAGAGATGCAGGAAAAGAAACAGGATAGAGTAGTGTTATGAAAACCTAAAGAGATAAGAGTGGTAATGAGAAAAAGGTGTTCAACAGTGCCAAAGGCCTCAGAGAGGTCAATACAGATAAAGATTAAGAAAAGGCCTTTGGAGAAATCACTGGTAACTTTGGAGAGTTCAGTTTTGGTTGAATTGATGCCATCGGAAGACAGATTCTGTTAAAGAAAGGAGGTGGGGGTGCCAGGTATAGCTGACTTTTTCAAGGAATTGGCTGAAAAAGAGGAGACATATAGGATATCAGTATTAGAGGCTGATTGAAGTTTTATTTTTGAAGCTTTTTAAAAAGGATGGGAGAGGCTTGGATTTGTTTGTATGGAGCAGGGAACCACCTTTGAACATATTTAAATATTAGGAAATTTTTCCTTACATCAAGCCTAAGGCTTTTTGCATTTTATATTTCAGAAAGTGAGAGGTCAAATGGACCTAGGAGATTATCTAGTCCACCCCCTTCAAATTTATTTTCTAAGCCTATTGTTTAGAACTTCAAATGTACCTTTCCATTGAAACGATATTCTAATTTATGGTTAACCTCCCACAGCAGTCCACAAAGGCCTGTTTAACCCCACTGCCATTATAAACGTTTAGGTTTGATTCTACAGACTAAGAAAATATCAAAGCAAGGCCAAAGCAAGTCACCAAATCATCAATCCTTTAAAAATGGACTCTGTGGATAGATATGAAAAGGCAAAACTCCCAAGCCGAGAACAAACAAAAACGTTCAAAAGTTTCTTTGTCAGAATCACCAAGGAGTTTAAGGGCTTTTAGTCCAGTGACAAAATCTTTCTTTCTGCTACAAAGGAAAGTCTCCATTTAAGAGAAATCTGGTTCTGCAGAATGGAGAATTAGGTTCCTTACAGTCTGCAAAGGAGACCAGAGAAGGAAAGCTGTGAGAGGCAACGGCCCTCCTCACTCTAGGCAAGACATCAAGCAAATGTCATTCTGCCTGTCGTGGAAACTGGAGAGTTGTTGAAACTCCTGCCAGAGCCAAGACAAAAGGACAAAAAATGGTCAGAGATGAAGATTTCAGCTGGACCAAAGGCATAAGTGCATATGGGCAATATTGGAAGGATGGGCTTCCTAAGAAGGAGGAAAAAGTAACGTCCCTGGACTCAGGCTACAGATTTAATGGATAAGATGAGTTGTGGAAGAAAGGGCTTTCTGACCCAGAAACTATTCAACCACATGCAAACTGTGTTTTACATGATCAAAGGAGACAAGGGGTTTAGGAGGCAGAGACAATGGGAGAGAGGTGGACACAATTGTAGATACACATCATTAAGATAAAATGAAAATGTTATAGATAACTGGGAGATAAGCTAAGCTAACCAGATCATATCCTGTACTTGCCTCACTTCCCTTCTCTTTCCAAGTAGTGCTAGGGTCAGATGAGGAAAGAACAAAAGGTGATTGAAAGATTCCTGGCTGACCATAGTATGTGGTCCACACTGAGTAAACACATGAGAGTGGCACAACTGGGAGGGTTCCCAGTCAACTGACCTTCATTGAAATAAAGGATCCATTGGCTCAGGAGTCTGGAGAATCTTTGTACTTCCCATGAATAACTCTATAACTTTGGGTAATTTTCCATTTCTTGTAGGCAGCTAGGTGGCACAGTGCTCAGAGACTGGTCCTATTATCAGGAAGACCCGACAAGTCCCAAACACTTATTAGCTATGTGACTCTGGGTAAGTCATTTAATCCCTATCAACCTTAGTTCTTTCAGCTGTAAAATGAGGATAATGATAGTATATAACTCCCAGTGATGGTTTAAGGACAAAATGAGATAATATTTGCAAATCTTGAAGCGCAATGTGAATATTTATTGTAGTTCATTTGTTTCATCCTATCTGACTCTTCATTGCCCCATTTGGGATTTTCTTGGCAAAGATACTGGAGTAGTTACCATTTCCTTCTCCAGCTCATTTTATAGGTGAAGGAACTGAGGCAAACAGGGCTAAGCGACTTGGCCAGAGTCAGTCACATAGCTTAGGAAGTATCAGAGGCTGGATTTGAACTCAGGTCCTCATGACTCCAAGTCACCTTATCCACTGTGCCGCCTAGCTGCCCCTATTATTATTCTTGGTTCCTTCATCTGAAGAATAATAACCAACTATAGTAATGACCACAGTTATGATAACATCTCTGATTTATATCCATCATACTCCCTGAAGAAAGGTGCTAAATGTATCTTTCAAAAGGCCACATTTGTAAAGGTTTACAAAGTACTTTCCTCGTAGCAGTTGTGTGAGGCAGGTGGTGCTCATACTCTGGTTCTCATTATGCAGATAGAGAAACTGAAGCACAGAGGGATTGATATCCCTAATGAGTAAATGTCAGAGCTAGGATTTGAGTTCTTGAAGCCAAGCCCTATGCTCTCTCTACTCTACTAACCTCTCGCACAAATGAAAAACATGTCCAATTTAAGTCTCACAGGTATAAAAGGGAGAAGAATACTGTGAGTCAAGAGAGATCAGGGTGTGAATACCACCTCTAATACTACTAGTTATGTGATGATGGGCAAGTCACTTAACATCTCTGAGGCTTATTTTCCTCATCTGTAAAACAAAGAAAATGATACTGTTTAGCTCAAGGTTGTTGCAAGGATGAAGCAAGATAATGTATATAAAGCATTTAACAAGAATTAAAGCTATGTGTAAGTGTTAGCTTTTCATGTTATTACCATAGCATTTGAGAAACAGGAAGGCCTAGTGAATAGAGGACCATTAGGGTTGGAAGGACCTGGGTTCCAATTCCACCTCTAACACATATAGGTTGTTTGACCATGGCCAAGTCTCTTCCCCTCTCAGTGTCCCAGTTAACTGTGTAAAATTATAAGTTATGAATGAGTTGCCCCAGTGTATCTATGGAGGGAATGTCTGCACTGAGAATTCTCTGCCCAAATGAAAACATTGGACTGAATCATTTTTAAAAATGTTTCCCGTTATTTTTTATTTCTTTTTAATTTTTAAAAATCATAATCAATATCATTCTTTAGCAATATGTCGTGTTTTGTCTTCATTGTAGATCTTCTTAACCCAACTAGATTGCTGGCTCCTCAAGGGCAGAGATGATGCATTGTACTTTTACAGCTCAAAGGAAATAGCACAGTATTGGGCACACAGGAGAATATTAAATACTTGGTGGATAAATAAATCAATAGCATTCATTAAACATTGCTTTCTCATTGAATTGGCAGAGAACTAAATACAAAGTGGGTGCTCATTAATTGTGAATTGGTTGGAAAAAAACCTGATATATAAACATACTAGAATGGTGTTATACAGTAAGAAATGGCATGTGGAATTCAGAGAAACATAAAAGGTTGGTATGAACTGCTGAAGAACAGAATAAATGGAACCAAGAAAACAATATACAAGTGAGTAGAACAATGTGAATAAAGTGAAAGTAATTGGGTTCTGAGTAAAGGAAAAAGCAGCAAAGGGCCTAGAGATCAGATTAATGAAATAGACCTCTTTCCAAGTGTTAGTAAGGAGGGGGACTGCTGAGACAGAATATTGCATCCATTGTTAGATACAGTCATTCCATCATTTTTTGTTAAATTGTTTTTTATTTATCTTAATGGAGGATTTAATCTAGAAGTGGGTTAAATTACTGATTTAAAAATTAAAGGCATCAATAAAAATGTATATTAAACATAATTTTAAAGAAAAATAAGCCATAGCATTTATGGTACCTCCCCCCCCAAAAAAAGAAACATGGAATGCATTAAGTGGTGTTTTGAACATTTTTGCTGATGTCTTTTGTTCTTATGCTTTTCATTTGCAAAAAAATATCCCTCCCACAGCTATCCCTTGTAACAAAGAACAAAAAAGAGGGGAAAGAAGTTCAGCAAAACTAACCAGCGCATTAACTGTATCTGACTGTAAAGTTACATAAAATTGATAAACATTCATTAAGTGCTTACCATGTGCCAGGTACTATACTAAGCTCTAGGGATACAAACCTAAGCAAAAAGAAAAATTGCCCCTGCCTCCGAGGAGCTTACATTCTAGTGGGGACAAAGCAAAAAAGGGGTGTGGTGCTAAACAGGGACAGACAGCATTGAAGATAACCTGTATGGAGTCATGGTGGTAAAGTCTGGAGAATGAAGAATGGTCTAGGTGCTTTCTCAAAGTGGAAATTCCAAGAGGACTTTGCCAACGGGCAATAGCTAAAAGTAGCTGAAGCCTTGTGGAGAGTGAAAGTATAATAATATATGCAATGTTCCAAACTCATATTCCCCACCTCTGCAAATAATGAAGACATACTTTCTCCTTTCTTCTTCAGAGTCAAACTTTATCATTTACAATTATCTTGAGATCTATTTTCCCCTTATTTTTTGACCATTAGTCCATTAGGGAAATGATTCCTGATCTTATATATCATTAATTATTTACATTTTGTATGTTAGGTCTTTACCAGAAATATTTTATATGGAAATTTTCTATCCAATGAACAGTTTCCTAAAGTGGCATTTTCTATATCCATTTCAAAGATACACTAGCTATATTACCTTCACTAAGTCGCTTGACTTCTCAATGCCCCAGAAAACCCTAGAGCTAAAACAATTGCAGAACAGTTGACCATCTCTGTATTAGGAGAGAGTTCATTTACCAGGGAGTTCCCTACAACCCTGGAATCACACAGCTTTGACCAAAAAAAAAAATAGTTCCAGGAAGGAGCTCGCTATTGATGTGGGGTTTTTTTTAACTGTCTTTAA
Organism: Phalanger gymnotis; assembly: GCA_028646595.1. Taxonomy (NCBI): domain Eukaryota; kingdom Metazoa; phylum Chordata; class Mammalia; order Diprotodontia; family Phalangeridae; genus Phalanger; species Phalanger gymnotis. Next base: position 5,101 of record JAQQSZ010011411.1, on the reverse strand, counting down.
AAGACAGTTCCTAAAATAAATGTTTATTCTTCCAAAGAGCTACTTCCCAGCAATGTCAAAGCAAGACACAATCTCTTGCTGTCTCTCCTGGCGGTTCTATCCTAAGTATCAGATCTTGGAGTATTGAAGGTTCTATGTCCAAGGAACCTTTGATCACTGGGGCCAGAGGCTGCCAAGCTGGGGACAAGTTCATTGCTCACTGAGCTAGATCTTACCACTGATATCATTGAATAAGGCATAAGGCTGCAACATTAAGGATTAGTTATTTCATTGAGTAGGTCATTATTTGGGGAACCCCAATGATTTGAGATGAAAAAATGAGAAAAGAGGAGGAATGTTATGTGAATTCCAGTAAGACTACAGATTTGGAATTGAAAGGTAATGAGGAGGTCATCTTGTCTGGCCTGTTCGTGTTATAATTAAGAAACTGAAACCTAGAGTAACAAGCATTTAACTTGCCCAAGACAAAACAGGTAATGGAGATGGTTTCTGATGGCAAGTGAGAAGAGGCAAGGGACACCTGAAGTACAGAAAAGACAAAGAGGCAGAGATAGAGATAGCAGAAAAACGTCTGGCCTCCTTATCTTAGGTCGTCTTGCAGACTCTATTCTTTCCTTAGAAAACCATAAAAATGGCAGGTTCTCTGCAGGCAGCATTTTAAAACTTTGTCCTATTGATAAAATGCATAGAACTGAAAGGCCAAATTTTCTTTATCTTATCACGGATATTCCAAGAGGACAAACCTAGAAATACCGTGCTGACTTGAAAGTCTGGCTTTTGCCCCACACTCTACACTCTCACACAACTGAGCAAACCCCAAAGAGGTTAAGTAGGGGTGGAAAAAACATAACCAATATGTACTTTCCAAGAAGCCATGTCCAAAAGGACGAGGTCTAGTCAGCAATGGTTTCCTCAGAAGGGTTATAAACATTCCAAAAATGGGAGTTAAAGGAAATTTCAAAGCAGATTCTTCTGGGGTCAAGCGATACATTCCTTGGAAATTTCTTTTCCATACACAGAAATTAAACAAAACCCTTCTGCAGAAAATATACTTTGGAATTTTTTTTTCTTCTCCTACATACACACACATTTTCTAGGTTAAAAGTTGCAACAGAACTGATAGCTGCATATATGACCACACTTGACAGGATATGGTCCCTTCTCACTTGAACAAAAAACTCGATCAACAAGCATTTATTAAACTGTTACTATGTACCAGACTGTGTCACAGACAAGTAGAAAAGCAATGTTCTCACTCCTTTTCTAAAAGAAATTAGGAGACGCCTAAAGAAAAGTGGACTGTAGCCTTGGAGTAATTTCAACTAAGAGATTTTTGTTCTCCTTACCACATAACAACATGGAAGCGAAGAGCTTGTCATGCTCTAGTGGTCAGTACCCCACATCCCAGATCTAAGGGCTACCATATGCACAGTGCAGAAGGCCTCCTTCTAAGCCCATCTGGACTTTTGTGAAGAGGCCCTTTCTCCCAACAATATTCCACTAGAAGAAAGTGGAATGTTGTCTTTTGGTCTCATTACTGCTATAGCAGTGGAATAGGGGACTGGCAAAATGGATCATTACAGAGAAGAGGTCAGGGAACCTGCTTCCAGAAGAGATATGATGATATTTGATGGAAGTACCTTTGGAGCATACACAGACATCCTATAACTGGTTCTGCTTGTCCAACCACAGGGTGAATAGGAGGCTTCTTGACTGGCTTCAGAGACATTCAAAAAGGCAGTAGCATATACTACTAACAATAACTATGTATACCCAGCAATACCACTATTAGGTCTGCTTCCCAAAGTGACCAGGGAAAAGAAAAAGAGCCAATATGTTCTAAAATATTTAAGGCAGTTCTCTTTGCGGTGGCAAAGAACTGAAAATTGAGGTGATGCCTGTCAATTGTGGAATGGCTAAACAAGTTGTGGTATATGGTGTGTCGATAGGGCTCCTTAGTACTTAGTTTAAGGGTGTCCTTGAGGAGTTTGGCTTTTGTTTACCTTGAAAGTACTTTCAGCTGTTAAGTGCTAAGCCCCAGGCCCAAAGCCCTATCAGGTATGAAACCTGTGTGGGTGTAGATTGATGACTTAAGGGGGGCCAACTGGGGAACCAACTGGTCTCTGGTTGTTGAGGTGAGGCTTGAGAATGCCAGAGGCTTGGCTGCGAGGAGAGGCGAGAAACTACAGCTGAAGCCAAAGCAGAGCCGACCCGTGTGTGGACCCAGGAGTTCGAGCAAGGACTTGAGGCCAGTGAATATGATTTATGCCATCATGCTTTTCTGTGGCCTCCTGGCTACTCTTGTGAGGCAGGCTTATTGGGCCTGGAGGCTTGTGATCACAATATTGGAATGGGGAGGCTGGTTCGTGAATCTGTCACAGTGGGCCCTAAATAAATGTTTTGATGCCTTCTACTTGGAGAGTTCTTTATACCCAACGATTTCGAACCATTCAAACACATACATGATCCTTTTTGAGATCATAAATTCAGCCTTCCTACTACATATGGTTGTGATGGAATATGATTGTGTTGTAAGAAATGATAAGCAGGTTGATATTAGAAAAACATGGAAAGACTTGGATGAAATAATGGAGTGAAATGAGCAGAACCAAGAGAATGTTGGATACAGTAATAACAATATTGTTTGAAGAATAACCATGAATGACTAAGCTATTCTAAGTATTCAAATATTCAAATCAACTACAAAGGACCTAAAAAGGAAGGTGCTATCTATCTCCAGAGAAAGAACTAATACATAGAAGTATGCATAGTATGATTTTAATGACATACATACATACATACACACATTTATGGGGGTGACAGTAGAGGGGGTGGGTGTATATACATATGTATATTTGTATCAAACAGTGGTCTTCTCTAGTTCAAGGTGGGGAAGGGAGGATGACAGTTTGGAACTTAAAATATAACAAAAAATTAATTTAATCAGCCTCTCCTCTCTGGTTGGGCCACTTTTCTTGGTTTGATTCCTTTGTTGATGACGATTCCTGGTGAGAAACAGTGTTCTCAAAGGAGAAGCTTTGGGCCCTTTCTCTGTCTGAGGCCAGTAGGTGACCCCTTGAGAATGACCGTCAGTTCTGTGCCTCAGCATTTGTTCTTTAGTTTTAAGTGAAGATTAATATGGAGGCCATGACCTTCTGACTTCTGAAAGGCTCTGAGTTTTTGTGATCAACCCAGCATTGATTCCTCAAGGATTGAGGAACAAGGACCAATCATTGGGACCCAATTCAGTGGTAACCGAGACTAGGAATCCTCCAACATTCAAGTCACATTTCAACATGAGCTTGGTGGGACTAATGCTTTGTAGGAATTGTGTTGTCTGATCCTACTCTCCCCAGAGACTGAGGTGGTATAAGGAAAGAGTGTGCATCCCCAGTGTTGGGTGGAATAAATGTTTATACTGCTGTTCTAGTTATAACTTTGAAGTAAATAGCCTTTTATAAAAGGAAATTGTTGTTAAATAGATGAATAGAACTGGGGTGTTAGTAACTGGGTGCCAAAAGGAGAGGGAAAACATATGGAATGAAAGTTTGAGCCCATGGCAGTAGAGAAGAGATACCTTGTATTAAAACTTCATCTTGTTCTGGTACCCCTGACCACTCCCTCTCCTCCCAAGTCTATAGTAAATATGTTCATAAGTAGCTAGTATAAAGTAGCAATAGAAGGAAATAAGCCTGCAAAAGAAGTCATGTACAAACAATCCCAAAGGGTTATGATTTACAAAATATGTCATGTATTAACCAAAAATCACATCCTAAGACTATGTGTCTAATTGGGAAAGTCATCCAGGCTTTTATGTGTGGACTTTTTGATCCTATGATAGGTAAATCCCACGTAAGTTCTGGACATCTACAATAAGACCAGCAGTACACCCAATGGCACTGATAACTTTGAGATAATATATACATATTCACTTTAAAGTTTTGCTGACAACTTTGAGGGGACTTGAACATGTTAACTAACTAACCTTAAAGTGGCAAAGATAATAGTATATTTCTTAAAAAAATCCTATAAAAATGGGATCTGAAACTCTTGCCTCCCAGCTCCCAGAACTTTTTCATTCCTAAGGGTTCATGCTGCTTGAGACCTCTTAATTCAAAACATGAGTCAATGACTCATCGCCTTCCTATCCTCTTCCCCACACTATCTGCCTTCCTTCACCACATCATCCCCATCCCTACACCATCTGTCTTTGTAAACCAGGCCTCCCCCTGCCTTTTCACCATTTGGCTATATTTTTTGTGCTGTTTCCCCCAGGACCTCTGTGACTTTTAAAAGTGCAATTAAAGGGGCGGAGCCAAGATGGCGGCTGGAAAGCAGGGACTTGGACAAGCTCCCCACCAAGTCCTTCCAAAAACCTATAAAAAATGGCTGTGAACCAATTCTAGAACTGCAGAACCAACAAAATAGCAGAGGGAAGCAGGGCTCCAGCCCAGGACAGCCTGGATGGTTGCTGGGTGAGGTCTAGCACATGGAGCTGGGAGCAGAAGGGGAGCAGAGGAGAGCAGAGTCCAGTGTGGGTGGAGGCAGGACCAACCACACCAGGAGCCGGGGGGAACAGGCCCTAGCGCCCTGAATCAGAGAGCTGTGGCAGTTACCAGACTTCTCAACCCACAAACACCAAAGACAACAGAGAAGGTTAGTAGGAAAAGCTGCTGGGGACAGAGTGGAAGGAGTTTGCAGTTCAGCCACTGCCTTGGGGACAGCAGAGGTGGTACAGCTACAGAACTACAGCTGCAGTTGCTTCTAGCCCCAGGCCCACCTAGTGGGAGGAATTAAGGGGTGAATCAGAGCAGGAGTGCAAAGCCTGCTTAAGATCTGAGTCCAGTCCAGGTTGGGGGTTCTTGGGGAAGGAGGAGTGCTGGTGTGGCAGAGCTGGCTGTATAGAAATAGCTCTGAAAACAACAGCGCATTCCCTCAAGCTTGGGACAAAGTAGTCTTTACAAGCAGTCATACCATGATGAAAAACTCAAAGGTCAAGTAAGTTGGCTGGGAACATGGCCAGACAGCAAAAACAGACTCAGATTCAGTCTCAGACTTTGGAATCTTTCTTTGGTGACAAAGAAGACCAAAACATACAGCC
>JAQQSZ010011410.1:0-12257 GCA_028646595.1 Phalanger gymnotis | reverse complement strand
CCCCCAGGGCTGGGGCCAGACCACTCTCTAACCTGATCCAGCAGTTTTCCCACTCACCTGCTTCATGGTCTTTGGTATTTGTGGGATGAGAAGTCTGGTAACTGCCACAACTCAATGATTCATGGCCCTCAGGTGTGCTCCTCCTGACCCCTGGTCTGGTTGGTCCTGGTGTAGGCCACACTCTGCTCCTAACACTGTGCAATAGACCCTTGCCAGAGACCATCCAGGCTGTTCTGGGCTGGAGACCTGCTTCCCTCTGCTATTTATTGGGTTTTGCAGCTCTAGAATTTGTTCAGAGCCATTTTTTTACAGGTGTTTGGAGGGATTTGTGGGAGAGCTTAAGGAAGTCCCTGCTTTCCAACTGCCATCTTGACTCTGCCCCCCCCAGCTCATTTTACATATGAGGAAACTGAGGCAAATAGGGTTAAATTCCTTGTTCAGGGCCGCACAGCTCATAAGGGTCTTAGACCAGATTTGAATTAGGGAAGAAGAGTCTTTCTTACACTACTACACCTGACACTCTATTCAAAGCTGCACCCAGCTTCTTCTTGTTCCAGCTGTTATTCCTAATCTGTGAACAAATCTGCCCTCTCAGAACCAGCCGTAGGAGGTGATTACATCTATACTGAGCATACAGTTGCAAACATAACATGGTTTTGAGATCATTTAGTAGTCCTGTCAGAAATGTGTGTGAGACATGAATTTAGGCAGTGAAGCGCTGAATATTGAATCAGAAAACCTGTGTTCAATTCTTAACTCTGATAGGCACTGATTCTGTGACCTTGGGGAAGTTATTTAATCTCTCGAAGCCTTAGTTTCCTCATCTGTAAAATAAAAATTGTATGTGTACTACCTACTTCAGAGTTGTCACTAGGAAAGTACTTTATGAATCTTAAATTATGTGTATTTATTGGTATTATTATAATTTGCCTAGGGATGAACCTCACATGAAAGAAATTTTAATATTTAAAAAATAAAATTTCATTTAGGTGCTAGATTGGCTTACTTTGCAAAAAGGATTTTTGAGGTTATAAAGATGTTTAGAATGGAATTCCATAAAAAGAGCAAGATCTCATAGTACATTTAAAATATTAGATTTATAGAAATCTAATTTGTAAACAGCTTTCAACCTGATCTTCCTAAAGCACAAACTTTGTAAATCCATCCCACCCCCTTCTCAATAAACTGTAGTGGCTCCCCGTTACCTCCAGGATGAAATATAAAATCCTCTGGCTTTTGAAGCCCTTTATAACTTGAACCCTTCCTCCCTTTCCAGTCTTTTTGACACTTGACTGCACTCCATGTTCTCTGCAATCCATTGACGTTGGCTTTCATCTGTTCCTAACACACAACACTTCATTTCTAGACTATGTGCCTTTTTACTGGCTCCCATACCTGGAATATTCTGCCTTCAAGACTCAGCTAAAGTCCCACCTTCTGCAAGAGGCTTATCTCAGACTCCCCTACTTTTTGTGCTGCCTTCTGAGATCACCTCCAATTTGTGTGTGTGTGTGTGTGTAGATTTATAAGTACGTAGTTGTTCGCATGTTGTTGGCCTATGAGAACGTGAGCTCCTTGAGGGCAAGGACTGTGTTTTTGCCTCTTTTTGTATCCCCATTGCCTGGCATATAGTAAGTACATAAATTTTTGTTAAAGATGGTGGTGTTTTCAAGGACCACCTGTTAGACAAGTTGAGTTAAAAGAGGATGTAGACCATTCAGTTGTTTTACCTCTGTCTACTTCAGTGGGTTTTTGTCGTTATTCCTGTTGCTTACCAACTAAAGCAAGATAATCCATGCTTACTTGGAAATAACAATAAAGATAATAGCTAAAATTTGTGTAATGTATAAATAGTGCCAGGCACTGTGTTAACACTAAGCACTTTATGATTATTATTTCATTTGATCTTTGCAACAACCCTGCAACTTAGAGCCTGTTATTATTCTCATTTTGCAGTTGAGGAAACTGAGGCAAACAAAGGTTTAAGTGACTTGCTTAGGGTCACAGTGGTACTAAATGTCCTGCAGATTTGAACTCAGGTCTTTCTGATTCCATGCCTAGTTGTGTCATCTCATAAGAGTTTTATAAAGTAAAAGAAAAATGGTATTTTATTGATAAAGGCATTTGTAATAGGAAAAAGACAACTCATAATCGTATTTGGATTCTAGTTCTACCTCTACCACTAACTAATAATGTGACTTTAGGTCATTAACTCTTTGGACTTTATTTTCTTCACTGATTAAAATAAAAGATTTGCTCTCAGATCGTTTCTGAGACCTATTCCAACTCTAAAATTCTGTGGAATAAGAACATAGTTTCAAAGATTAGGGACCCAGAATAAACTAAACCTCCCTCACACAGATACTTCCTGTTACTACATTAGTTCAGGTGTGCATCGATTTTCATTTAAATTGTTGCAATTGCCTCTTTCTTGATCTCCCAGTCTTATTTTTCCCTACTCCTGTACATTTTGCAAATAGCTGTTAAAAGTAATACACAGGTCCAGTCAGCATCCTTATTCTAATTTAATACATTAGTTCTAGTTTTTAATTTTACATGTGTAATTTATTTTGTAAATATCACTGTAATACTTGTGGGGTTTTTTTTTGTTCCGTGTGTTTTAAAGTATATTTCTAAGCATGGGCAGCTTACTGTGAAACTAAGAATGTCGCCTTTCTTCATTACCTAGATAGAAAGCCTTGACTTTTTAGTTCTCCTGAAGAAAATTGAAGAAGTTTATAAAAATGAAGATGGAGAAAATCTGGAAATTCTTTGTCCAGTTCAAGGCCAAGCCTGCATAGCTAAATTTGAAGATGGAGTCTGGTACCGGGCACAAGTCGTTGGTAATGACATACATGTCATTTGTATATAGATGTTGTTTTTGTTTTGTTTCTGACTAGAGTTAAGATTTCATTAGAGTAGGAAACTCCTGGTAGAGAACTTTCTCTAAAACTTAAAAGATATTTTAGACATGAAGCTCAAAATAATAAAAATCTAAGTTTATGTGGACAGATAGAAGGGAAATGGGTTAACTTTGGTTTTTTGTCACCTTTTCTTCCTATTTTCAGAGATTGGAGATTAAGAATGAGATTGAGTATGAGAAACTGATTGCTCTTATGCTTTTGTTTTCCTTTGTATGTATGTCTTTTCTAGTTAAATTAGTCACAAAGCTTTGGTCTAAAAAACTCCTAGAAAAATAGTACAAGGCAACAGAAACTAGTAATGAGAAAAATAATGGAAAGTATTTATATGTAAATGCAAAGTTTGTACTACTCTATTTAAACATTTATGGACTTTACACAGTTTTTGTCTCCAGTCAGCTATCTTCTTCAAGCTAAGTATTCCTTTTTACCTTTGCCCAAAGAGCTAACTTGTTTGTTGTGTTCATAATTATCTTGTATTGTGTTTTCTCAATTTTCTACATTTCCTTAAATTCAATGTTAGGCTACTGCTATATAGGACAAGCCTATAAAAAACTAATAAGAATACGACTAGTTAAGTAAAATAATAATGATGGTCAACATGCCAAATAACTTTTCACTGAATTTTAATTTGGCATGCCATTATATTGAGATGATACTGAATCTTTTAAATTTTATGTATCTTTCCAGAAACTTTGCATACAGCAAGTGTTTAATATACATCTTGAATTTCATGAAAAAAGAACTTGTTACTAGAAACCTATGTTACATAATTATTTTAGGATAGTCGAAACATTTTCAGAAAGATCATGGAATTAAGATTAACAGGAAAATGCCTTGCTATGATGTTCATAGCTCTGTAGCTGAAATGTAAATTTTATATCACCTTTGCATGTTAAAGCTTGACCAGTCTCACACATATTAACTATATTTATTAAAACAATAAATGTTTATGAAACCACACACAAAATGCAAGGTGACATTCTTGATACTAATTTTTCTTTTTTTAACTAGAATTTTAAAAGTCAATTTTATTATTTATTTTCAAAGTTCTTTTTAAATTTTGAGCTCCAAATTTTCTCTTTCTCTCTAGCCTATTCCCCGCTCACTGAGAACGGAAACAGTATGATAATCGTACATATGAAATTGTGCAAAACATATTTCCATATTAGCCACATCACAAAAAAGCAAAAAAAATAGTGAGAAAATTATACTTCAATTTGCACTCAGTTCATCAGTGTTTCTCTCTCTCTCTCTGTATGTATGTGTGTGTGTGTGTGTGTGTGTGTGTGTATGCGTATGTATGTATGTATTGCTATGGACAGACAGAAGCCCTGTTGGCTATTTTGTGTTATTTGCTACATTTATGTAATTTCTGCTTGTAATTTTTGTTTGTGTTTTCTCTGAAGTTCAGGGTGCTGACTTTTCCCCCTGAACTAAGTGAATGATATATGTATGTTTAATTAAAGTGAGATTGTAAACCCCTTTAAGCTGCTTTCCTTAGAAAAGCAGATCAAAGAACCAGTGCTGGCAGCCCTCCTGTGCACTGGTGTTATTGGTGTTACACCCCCATAGCAGCTATTAGTAACGTTGCTGTTACAAGTTTTTATGTTATTTTTTGTAAGTTTGACACTTAAATATATTCTAATTCACTTAGCTGTGAATCAGTCAGAATCATATGAAATGTATTTTTCATTTTCACTTCCAATTTGTGCTGATTTTATAATCTCTGAAGGTTTACCAGGACATCGAGAAGTTGAAGTTAAATATGTTGACTTTGGTAATGCTGCAACGGTGACTCTTAAGGAGATGCGTAAAGTAAAGGATGAGTTTTTGAATCCCCCAGAAAAGGTATACTAGATTTGATTAACATAAATTTTATGGCTAAAGTTACTAGTATAAATTTAGTAAACATTTTTGTATTCTCCATATATATTTAGTCACTCATGTCTTCATTTCTAAATAAGTTTTGCTCTTTCACTGGAGGTGAATATTACTTCAGATACTAAGTACTTTAGAAATTGTTTCTACTTTAGTAAATGGTCTTCAAATTTCTTGGACTTCTCATAGGTCTTGAGTATAAAAGTATATATTTCTCACATAAACTCCTCGAAGTGTAGGAATTGTTTGTTTTTGTATTTGAATCCTTATTGCCTAATAATTGGTGCTTAAATGGAATATAATTAATGGTTTGTCAGTTTTAAATAGAAATTCTTAGCCAAATTTTGTTTGTTTTACCAAATGGTACAGATTTTTCACTGTAACCCTAACACATTGCTAGAAATGAATATAAAATATTCTGTTTTAATAATGGAAATTTTATTTAACACAGGCAATTAAATGCAAATTGGCACATATTGAACCTCCAAAAAAAACCAAGCAGTGGTCTAAAGAAGCAAATGAAAAGTTTGAAGAAATGACTCATGATAAATTTATGACATGTTCGGTCATCAGTAAGCTATCTTTGTGTGTGTGTGTGCGACTACAAATAATACAAGCATTTCTTTGTAATTAGATACTTTGTATGCTAAAATATTGCAATTAGGTTTTAAAAAGACAAGGATTCTCTCTGTATGTTAGAAGATTTTAACCCTGGAATGAAAAAAAAAACAACAAAATTAGATTAATGAGTTTGATCATTATCATTCCAAAGTTCAGTTTATCTTCATCAAAACTCTTCTATTGGACTACAACAGAATTATATTTCATCTTTGTATAGATCCCATGACACTAGCTAGCCTTCATTCTTAATTTTTGGCCTTGACATACCTCTCAGAGGCAATAAATTGAGCTTCTTGCTCCTTGAGGGCCACCACCAGGGAGCTAAATAGTAGTTTGGGGCAGAGTTGATAAATATAAACTTTAATGCAAGCCAACAGTGTAAAGGAGAAATTTGGGGGCTGGAGGTTGGAGGCATATGGATTAGAACAGAAGTGTCAAACGTGTAGCCCCCACGACTCCCAAATGCCAGTCAAACCAGTTCGAAATGTAATTGGGGAATATGTAACAAAGTAAATAAAAATACAGTAAAACATAGATAATATCATATTTTAAAATTAAGTCAATATGCATCCCCACAGAGATCCTTGTATGTGGATTATTGACCCCTGTTTCTATTTTGAATTTGACGTCATTGGATTAGCAGAACAGAAGGAAATAAAAACAAATAGTAGAAAGAGGAAGAGAGAATTGTGTATAGATGATTTTTAGAAGAAATGATTTCTTTTTAAGCAGATCAGTGTAGTACTATTACTATAAACCACTACAAGGATGCTTGAAAGTAACTTGGTTGTTCAAAATGCTTTGCAGTATTAATTGTGCAATGGATTTTACCAGATTTGCAAGTGAAAATATAGTATTATCTTCTTTATTCCCAGAAGAAATTAAACTAGATATGTATCATAGTAACGCTTGTATAAATTGTAATACTTGAGTTGTGAATGTTTTGGTTAGTTTCATTTACTCTTCCACTAGGTATTAAGTAAAAAAAAAAACCAAACTTTATTTCGGCCTTTATTGACTTATCTTTCCAAAATGTATTAGGATCTGTCTTGCCTTAACAATGATGGCAATAGTGGCTGTTATAGTTATTGAACATAAACTTTGATCAGGATAACACAGTGCCCAGTAAGTCATCATTATCATTCAAAATAGGTATGAAAGGCATAGGAGATTGGAATAAATAACATTAAACTCTAGGATGTTCTTTGGAACTTTTGTCATCTGTTGTCGTTGTACTTGAAAGAAAAGCCTTTGTAATTTATCTGTTATAAAAAGTCATTATGGAATAGAGAAGAAATCCAGGAAATTGCAGCTTCTAATTTATTGAGGGTTTTGTATTTTGGACTTTCTGATGTGTAATGTGCTGATACAAGTTATAAAATATACAAACATAAAGCAGATTTAAGAATTAGTTTTCCTTAATTTGTAATTCGTCTTTCTGAGAAACCGAATTAAAATCTGGTCTTTAAATTGTCAACCCTAAATGTCCATTTTTCTTACAGTTTTTAATTTTTAAAAAATCGCCTAGCAATTAGAGGAAAAGAATGCAGAATTGTCTATGGAGTAAAGAGTACAAAATACCTATTTTTATGATTGCTATTGAAATGTTTGTAAAACTTCTCTCCCTAGCAATATTTGCTTTAATAGCTTTATGAAGATCAAGTTTTTACTCAGAAGTGTTTATAAATATATAAGGTTCTTTAAAATATACATACTACATGAAATTAAATAACTACATAGTTTATTCAAATAAAAAATATTTTTTCCAAATTACATTCTTGGCTTAACAGAAATTTTGGAAAACAATGTGCTGTCTGTCGAGCTATTTGATTCTATCAGTGCTCCTGGAATGATACCAAACAGTGTTAATAGCCAGCTAGTTAAAGAGGGTTTAGCATCCTATGAGTTAGGGTAAGTATATCTTTTAATATTAATAGCTAATAAGCATATACTATCTTTTCTGGGATTTTTTTTTTGGTCCAGATCTATGACTTCATCTATGTATAGGGAGCTCCCTGAAAAGAAAACCTTAGATCACTTAACCCAGTAATGTCAGACTTAACTTCCCATCATCCTGATCTCAGGGTTGGCTTTCTATCCATTAGACCATACTGCTCTTAACTGTGAATATTTAAGTTTTTGATCCTTCTGTCACTTTTTAAAAAAATTTCCAGCCATCTTTCAAAATATTTTGTTAAGGTTGGTATACCTTAAAAAACCCCAAGGCAGTGTCTGTCTTCAAATCCATCACCATTTTGGATGAAAATGAGCAGTGATGTTTAATCTGCTATTAAGTCAGGCTGTTGAATCCAGCAACAGCATGGTTTTGATAATAGAAAAAATAAGATAACTCAAATATCATTTGAACCATTATTCACCTTTAGAAAAACATCATACAATTTTCTTTTGCTTTTTCTTAAATCCTTGAAGTTGTACCCTTTGTTTTCAATACATGAAGAACAAACACTGTAGAAAGAATATTAAAGGAATTATTAACAGCACCAGCAACTAAATCTGAATTTTAATACTAAAAAAGCATCTTCTCAATGATTCATTATGGTATACCAACAGAAGAAAAATAGGTCTTGCATTAGGGTACTCAATAAGAATTGGACTAACCCAGAGTGAGCAAGGAAATAAGATCACATAAATTATATAGCTGGAAGGTATATTATTCCGTCAACCTTCTAGTCCAGCCTCTCTTTCTGTACATGAGATAACTTGTGACCTAGAGAAGTCAACAGCAACAAGCATTTATGTAACACTTTTAAGGTTAGCGAAGTGCTTTACAAATGTGTCATTCTATTCTCATAACAACCTTGAGAGGTAGGTGTTCTTTTTATATCCATTTTATAGATGAGAAAACAGGCAGACAGAGGTTAAGTGACTTGCCCAGGGTCACCCAACTAGGACATGTCCGAGGCTACATTTAAACTTGGGTCTTACCTCAGGACCAACTCTAGACCCGCTATGCTACTGGCTGCCTCCAAAGTCAAATGACTTGTCTGAGATTACTCGATAAATGGCAAAAAGAGGAACTGAACCCAGCTGGGATCTTCTGACTCCCAGGTGGGGAATCTGCAGTCTCAAGACCACATGTAGCCCTCTAGATCTTCAAGTGAGGTCCTTTGACTGACTTGCATTTGGTCAAAGGGCCTCACTTGAGGACCTAGAGGGCCACATGTGGCCTTGAAGCCACAGGTTCTCCACCCCTGCTAGGTTATTGTATAGTTGGCAGGTGGCACAGTGGAAAGATTGCTGGGCCTGAAATCAGGAAGACTCATATTCCTGAGTTCATATATGACCTCAGACACTTAGTAGCTGTGTGACCCTGGGCAAGTCACTTAACCCTGTTTGCCTCGGTTCATCTGTAAAAAAAAAAAATTGAGCTAGAAAAGGAAATTGTAAACCACTCCAGTAATTTTGCCAAGAAAGTCCCAAATGGGATCACAAAGAGTCAGACACTACTGAGTAACAACATATTGTATGGTTAAAATTGTTTCTTAAAAAATCCTCTAGTACTCCAGGTGTATTTGAGTTTCTCATTTTCCTTCTTCAAATGTGATGTCATAGAATGAACACAGTGATCTAGATGGGATCTGGTCGTGGGACTACTCCCATCACTTTTCTGTTGGCTGCTGTGTCATACAGCTGATTCACACTGAATTTATAGTCTATGATTACTATCTAGCTAAGTAGTCCAGAAAGAAGGATGGGAATATGTAAACTCAAAGAAACATACTATCTGATTTTTTAAAAAATGTTTTATTGGTACCTTTTTTATTTCATACTGTACTCATTCCTCAGACACCTTCCCCTCATATAGAGCTCATCTTTATAAAAAAGAACAGGTAAGCAGAGCCAACTGAAAGAGCAAGCATAGCTAACAGAAGATAAAACACTTCACACCAATACCCATACTTGGCCATCTCTAGGATCACAGAGCTAGAGTTGGCAAGGGATCTTAGAAGATCTCTGATGTACCCTACTTCCAATGAATAGATCAGGGCTTCTTAAACTTTTTCCACTCACAACCCCTTCAGCACTTCTTAAACTGTGGGTTGCATCCCTATATGGGATCCACGGTTTAAGAATTGCTAGAAAACTGAGGCCTAGCATTTGAACCTAGGTGCCCCTACTCTATAAACTATTTCCACCAAAAGGAAGGATATATGTTTCATCATTGTTAATGTCATTAACATTACATATTTTTTCCATTTACATTACATATGTTATCATTTACATTAATTATATTTTATTATATCGTTCAAATTACATTTTATCTGACTTCTAATGTCTTAATGTTGTTTTATTTATATCATTGTAGTAATTAGTTTATAATGTTATCCTAATTTAACTTCCCTTCATTTTATTTCAGTTAATACAAATTTTATCATTTTTTATGAATTCCTCATGTTCATTTTTTACTATACCTATAATATTCTGCCATATTTGTATATCACATTTTATCTGCCCATTCAGTGAGCACTCTCATTTTTCTATTGGTCTTCTTGCTATTACAAAAAAAATGATTCTATGAATATTTTACGTAGCACTTGAGTTTGAAGGATGTATAGGAAGTTGTGTTCACAAAGATGATGTTAAATTGACCTCATCAGAACATGAATGACCTTACCAATCATTTGAGTTGATGACAGTAAAACTATTTTGTCCCATGATTCCTATACTTCTATTAATTCAACTTAAGATTGTGTCTGCTTTTTTGTGGGGGGACCCACATTGCATCTTTGGTGCATATAAAGTTGGGGATGAATAATATTTGAGTCTTAAATATGAACAATTGTCAAGAAAGTTTTCGTAAGCCTACACCTTTAACCAAAATTCAAGGCTTAACATTTATTTATTCTTGTTAATTTCCATATTGTTGGTTTCAACCCAGCTCTGCAACTTGTTGAAAAAACTTTCATCTCAGTTTTATCATCTATAGTATTAGGTGCTCCTCCTGGCTTTGGGGAATGGGAGAAATTTGTTTGAGAAAGTTCCTCACCACAAAGGAATAAAGATAAAAATGTAAAAATTCTGTCTATCTCTACTGTGCTTTAATTTGTTATAAGAAAATTAACCCAAACATCCTGCAGAATTTGATTTGAAGGCAGAGGACAGAGGCAACTCCTTTTTGTGACAGTGGTAATAATTTTAGAGGATTATATATTTAGAACTGGAAGGGATCTTGTAGGGCATCTAGTTCAAAGTCCTCATTTTACAGCTCAGGAAATTGAGAAGTTAAGTGACTTGCCCAGGGTCCCATTGATTATGGAGGGATTGCCACCACTGTTAGCCTAGAAAAAACTTATGATTTATGTTTTTGTGTTTTACCAAGCAAAGTAAACTACTCAGTTACTCCCCTAATCTTGTTTTTGGGAATAGAGGAGAATTTATGAATAGATATTTAGTAACTTCCCTATGCAATTCTTGAAATAAAACGTGTGGTTTTCAGTTTGGATTTAAAAGTTTATTTACTGTGGTGTAAGGTATGGCTATTTTGGGAAGGAGAATCAGTTAACTTAGAAAACTAAATTATGATTTGATGTACTGTAAAATTACTTTTTTTATAGTTAAAGCATGTTCATCTTTTGATTTGGTTATTTTAGTCTACAATTAGAAAAATGTAAGTGTCACACACATTTTTATTAACATGTATTATTTTCTAGATATACCATAAAAAGTAATTGTAAAAAGTATGATGAAGTGTGGGATCCTTCTCCTGAAGAAATAATTTCAGCTGAAACAAATACCTCAAATCCTTTTGTCACAAAATTTCTGGAGGATCAGGATTTACAGTTACTTTATAACAAGGAAATTCCTGTGCAGGTTTCTAATGTGGTGTCTCCTGAGAAGATTTATGTGCAACAGCTGTCAGCAGAGGCCTTACTTAATAGGTACAATAATGTATTTAAAATTTAGAATCAACCTATGGGATAAAGAAATAATTCATATTTTCTATACTTTAATTGTAAAAAACTATATGAAGTAATGAACTAGATCTAAGTAGGAAAGGAATTTTCTGCTAGCATCTGATATAAAAAAGGAGTTCCAGGGCTAATATGTCAACCTTGCATATAGTTTACAGGAAAAGATGGCAACAGCTTATGAAAACTCAAAATGTGAAACAATTACATGGGAGATTAATATGTATTGTGCTGTTAAGATGGCTGAGCTGAAACAGTGGCGAAGAGGCCAGATTATCAAGATAGTTTCCACAACATTGATAGAGGTAAATATTTCATTAGTGGGTCGTGATCTCTTCTACAAATACATTTTTCTAGTGCGTAATTTAAATTTCCTGTGCTACTGCATATTTCCTCAATTTTTTGTTTCTTTGTATGTATCAACCAAATTTTGCAAAACTTTTACAAAAAGCTTTTGCATTTTAACATCAAGTGTATTCTTTTATTCTGTAGGTCATGCTTTATGACTTCGGTATTAAGGTAACAGTAAATGTTGACTGTCTAAGAAAACTTGAAGAAAATCTGAAGATAAGAAGATTAGCTTTGGAATGTTCTCTTGTTGATATAAGGTACCCTGTTTCTAAAAGATTACTCTTAAAATTACTTTACTTTTTTAAATAGTCTAAACTCGATTTTTCTGTTTTGGCATGTCATAGAATCATAGATTTATAGTTGGAAGGAACCTTTGAGCTCATGTTGTCTGTTTGACCCTCCCGTTTTAATAGACAAATGAACTGGGGTGGGGGGGGACAGAACCAAGGTGGCGGCTGGAAAGCAGGGACTCGCATGAGCTCCCTCCCACGTCCCTCCAAAAACCTATAAAAAATGGCTCTGAACAAATTCTAGAGCTGCAGAACCCACAAAA
>JAQQSZ010011409.1:0-12258 GCA_028646595.1 Phalanger gymnotis | reverse complement strand
TCTGTTTTGGGGGCTCAGGGCTCTCTGTCCCAGCTTTCTTATTCTGGGGATTGTGAGTCTCCTTGTTGGCTTTGTGAATTATAGCCTTCAGTTTCCTGAGGTGTGGGGGAGAGGGTCTGGCTGCCCGAAATCTTTTCCCCTGGGGTTGTTTTCCAGCACTGTTGCTCTTCAGCAATGGTCTCAGCACTTTGTTGCTCAAGCTGAATGTCTGGCACTTCCCCTGGGGGAGCAAGAGTATGTCTGGGCTCCTGGTGTTGACCCCTGCTGGCTCTGCCCCTCTGGGACTCAGGTACTCCCACTACTTGGCCACTGAAGCCCTACTTCTATCTCCTGTTTCAGCATTCTTTCCCCCGCCTGGAGGAATTCTCTGGGTGGGGAGGGGAGGGGTTAGAGCCGTTTACCTGACCATTATGTCTTCCGGAAGTTCAAGAAGCATTTCATACTTTTGGGCTGCAAGCCTCAGGAGTTGGTATCTCACAGGCGGTGGCGTCGCGCTGCCTCTCATCGCTTCCACAGAGTGCCGTCCTGTGTTGGGAGGCCTGGGGATCTCTGCTGGTTTCGGCCCGGCTTTCTCCCAGCCTGTCTCCCACATGGGTTTCCCGGCCAGCCGCTTCCGCTTTGGTCCCGTCTGGGAAAGCTCCCACGCCGAGCGCTCTTCCAACCTACAGAATCCCATTTGGGGTTTTCTTGACAAAGGTACTGGAGTGGTTTGCCATTTCCTTCTCCAGATCATTTGACAGTTGAGGAAACTGAAGCAAATAGGCTTAAATGACTTACCCAGGGTCACACTAAGTATCTGAGGCCAGATTTGAACTTAGGAAGATGAGTCTTCCAGACTCCCGGCCCAGCACTCTATTCACTATACCACCTAACTGTTAAGTACTGGCCATATGCTTAATAGGTTGAGGGGACAGATAAAAAATAGTTTCTGCTGTCAAGCTGCTTACATTCTTCTCTGCACACCTGTCTTTACCCCATCATTCTATTTTAACAACATCACAGTAATAATTAATAGTTGACATTTATATAGAACTTTAAGGCAGCTAGGTGGCCCACTGGATAGAGCACCGTGTTAGGGATAGGGTGTGACCCAGGGCAAGTCACTCTGATACTGTGGAGGAGTTGTTTCATCAGAACTGGAAAATAAACAGGTCTGTACCCCAGGCATCCCGGAGAGTGAGCTGTGTTGCTTTTACCTAAAAGCTCCCAAAGGAGGAGACTCTACAACAACCCTTGGTTGGAACACAATAGCTTCGTGACTGTGGATAAGTCATTTAATCTCTTTTGAGACTTGGTTTCTTCGTCGTTGAAATGGTTATAATTAAGCCTTGGTCTATTTCCAAAGGTGATTAGGGAAAAAGGAAAAGAACCCGTATGCTCTAAAATGTTTGTAGCAGCTCCCTTTGTGGTGGCAAAGAACTGGAAACTGCAGGGATGCCCATCAACTGGGGAATGGTTGAACAAGTTGTGGTGTGAGATTGTGATGGAATCCTACTATGCTATAAGAAATGATGAGTTCAGTGATCTTAGAGAAACATGGAAAGACTTGCACAAAATAATAAAGAGTGAGATGAGCAGAACCAAGAGAAAGTTGTATACAGTAATAGCAATATTGTTTTAAGAATGACTTTGAGTGACTAAGTTATTTTGACTATTATAAATATCCAAATTAACTAGAAAGGGCATAAGAAGAGAGATGCTGCCTGCATTCAGAGAAAGAACTGATAGATAGATAGAATGGTTTTACATATATATGTATATATACATACACACATATGTATGTATGTGTGTATATATATAGGTGTGTATATATGTTATATATATATGTATATAGACACATACACACCCCCTTATTTGTGTCTAATGGTACCCATCTAGGGTAGGGAAGAAAAAAAAGAGAGGGAAATTTACATGATAACTTTGTTATATATTTTAAAGGAATAGCAAGTTATACATAATAGATTTGCAGTTTCATGTGCAATCACCTTTTTATAGGGAAATTCTTGCTTCATTCCATAACTTTAAACCGGTTTAAAACTGGTTAATTGGTTTAAAAATAAATTTTAAAAAATCATATTTGTGCTATCTACCTTACAGGATTCTTGTGAGAAAAGCACTTTGTTAACCACGAAGCACTAGATAAATGTGAATTGTCACTGTTAAAGTCCCTCACCATCAAGTGCTTCCTTGTGTCTGACCTAGATCCCTCCTTCTGTCTCTAAGTGCATATTGCAATAGAGGAATCCAGAATTTGGAGTCAGAGGACCTAGGTTTGAATCCAGTAGTAACCATATGATTTTTAGCAAGTTAATTAACCTCTTTGCGACTCAGTTTCTTCATCTTTGATGGAAAGGGGTAAGAGTCAATGACTCCTTGTGTCTGTTCTAGCTCCAAAGCTATGATTCTATGAGCTCTGAGCCTCACTTTCTCCATCTTGTAAATAAAGGGTTAGGAGTTAATGACTTCTAAGGTCCTTTACAGCTCTAAATTATGATCCTCTGAGCCTCTTCTATTTTGTACCGTCCTCAGTGGAAACAGCTGTTCAGGACGCACAGTGGAGCTCCCTCGCTGTGGGATCCAGCATTAACAATAGGGTGGAAAATTATTGAAGGGAATAGTTTCGATGAGATAGCTGTTGTTTTCTATTTCTGAAAAAAGATTATTGCCCCTTTGGGTTCTTTCGCCATTGGCTCTACTTCTGTGGTCCTTATTAGCCGGAGTCACTTGGAGCTTAGCCAGGAACATGAGCCTGTCGTCTTGAGCCATGTTTCAGGAATATGCTTCCCAGATTCTGCGTAAGCATGCTGGGGTTGATTTGGATGCTATCTTCGGAGCTGTTTCATTCCATAATAGCAAAGAACCAGCTGCTGTCTTTGGGAAACCTGTCCAGGAAAAGCAGCCATCCAGAATTTCCGGGACAAAGTCTCCTTTGAGATGGGTGAAGCCAGAAGGGAGCTGCTTAAGTCATGAATCACCAGGTCATCTGCAGCCTCTACAGAGACCCAGGCTAGAGGATGAATGCATGAGTATAGAGTGCATATGTCCATGGGGGCACAGGGATCAGGCCCAGCTGATCAGTGAGGTTTAGGGTTTGGGTTAGTTTCTTGTCATGGGTGGTATTGAGTGGTTAAGTCTTTTGATGTCCCCGACGGGACTTTTCAAGGAGAAATTAGCCAGGGGACTTTCTGAAGGTCTTATTCCAGTCGGTGACCCTGTCCCTGAAGGAGATTTGAGACGGTCAAAGATTCGGGCTGGTAGTCAGGGGGTTAAGGCAATGACCAGATAGCAGCCTTTTGGCACCAAATTCCTCCTCAACAGAAGGAAGGATATAGCTGTATGAACTGCCTGCCTAACAATGGCTCACATGTCCCCAGGGACCCGCCTGCAAATAGATTTCATCTTGCTTTCTCTGTACTTTTCAAAGCTTCCTGTTTTCTCACGGTCCTTTTGGACAGTTTACAGTCTCTCTCTCCCTCCCTCCCTCCCTCTCCCTTTGAGGAAAGGAACACCCTTCTTACTAAAAAGGAGAGGGGGGGGAGAAGAATGCAAGGGAAGGTCAGCTCAGCAGGGGCCTTTCTCCAACTCTGCAGGCCGCTGCAGCTCCCTTTGACCTTTTCCCTCAGAGAAGGGAAACACAGGGCTTCCATGTGTATCCAATCCCAGTGGAGGTTAAGGACTAGCTATCTGGCAGGCAGTCCATCGTAGACCTTCAGATTTTCTTCTGCCCCTGAAATTCCAGACTTCCCATTTTAATAATAATGATAATGATAATTGTGATAACAACAGCAATATAATGATATTCTAATAGCTAGCATTAATATAGCCCTTTAAGGTTTGCAAGGCGCTTTACAAATAATATCTCATTTGATTCTCACAACAATTCTAGGAAATGTTATTATGATCCCCATTTTACCGATGAGGAAACTTAGGTGATGTGACTTGCCCAGAGTCACACAGCTAGGAAGTGTCTGAGGCAGGATTTGAACTCGGGTCTTCCTAACTCCAGGTCCAGTGTTCTATCCACTGGGTCACCTAGCTGCCTACATATTTTCTACGGTGGTACACACCCCCTCTGCAGCCTATCCTTCAAGGAAATGGCCTTCTCCTTCAGAGTCTGCATTTTGTAAGTGGTGATAAATCCCACTAGAGATCATTTGAGATATTCTAACATTCAAGAGGAAGGGGCGGAGAAAGGGAGGCACAAAAGAAAGGAATGAGGCAGGGGAAGGGGAAGTGAAGGAGCCTCTGTCTGCTGTAGAGATGAAGCCATAGGGTCACATGGCCAGGATCGTGGTGTTCTGTGCACGTGGAAGGAGAAGAAGGGATATAGATGGGTCAGATGTACAGGGAGAACTTGATGACGAGGACTCTAAGAGATTAGTAAGAGTGAGGATAACAAAATAATATACAACATATAATAATAAAATGATGTGGTTTACAAAATACTTACTGGTAAGAATCCTGTGATCCAATTAGCACGAGTATTTTTATACCCATTTTAAAGACGAAGAGACTGAAGCTCAAGGAAGTTCAATGACTTTCCTGCAGTCATACAACTATTGTCTTGGAACCAGGATGCATTACTGGGCATGCGGCATCTTCCCCGGAGAGAGCAGCATACCAGATCCCTTAGAAGTCCGGGAGATAACCCCAGTTTCTACCACTTCCCTGGGCCAACCCCAGGCACACTCACATGCTTTTCTAGTTTGCACCTAACCAATATCCTGGCAGGCTTTTACTTCAAGGAATGCTTACACAGAGTAACCAGGAGGTAAACCAAATCTGACAGTCATCCTAATCCAGAAGAAGAGGCAAAGATCCTTGCAGACTGTAATTGAAATGCAAGCACTCTGAGGGTAAGGAATGTTTGGTTTTGTCCTCGGATCCTGTATACCTGGAACATAGTAAGCACTTAATAAATGCCCCGGCAAATCTCCCTTCATAGGATCATAGATTTTGAGCTGGAAGGGACCTTGTTGTTGTTTCAATCATGTCTAACTCTCTGTGACCCCATATGGGGTTTTCTTGGCAGAGATATTGGAGTGGTTTGCCATTTCTTTCTCCAGCTCATTTCATAGATGAGGAAACTGAGGCAAACAGGGTTAAGTGACTTGCCCAGGGTCACACAGCTAGGAAGTGTCTGAGGCCAGATTTGAACTCATGAAGATGAGTCTTCTTGACCTCAGTCCCAGAGCTCTGTGCACTCTGGTGCCACCTAGCTGCCCTGAAGGAACCTTAGAGGACATGTTTTCTAATCCATTATTTTCCAGATGAGGAATTGAACCCCAGTATCACCTGGGTATTGAAGTGTCAGAGCCAGCACCTGAACCCCAGTCCCTGGATGCCAAACCCAACATTCTTTCCACTGTAGTATGCTTGTTAATCTACTGATAGGAAAGCCAGGACAGTCATCTACAAGGAATAAGGAATCCCATGTTTTGTCAACTGCAGAAAGGTGATATGTTTTCCCCTCTCCCAACTCCAGCACCAGCACAGAGCCTCACTAGGTCATTGTTTAATGACTTGAGCATTTGAATTGAATTCAGTTGAGGTCTATGATCTCTAGACCACCCCATTCCACCTTTCCAGCACACCTTTGGGATTTCATTATAACCTCCCTATAAAGCACTAACCCTATTGGCTCATCCCCTCCAGTCAGTTCACCAGATTGCTTTAGAGCTCTAAAGAGCTATTTATTATAATATATCCTGATTATCCACCCCCACCTTAAAGAAGTCAGCAGGGAGTGTATGGATGGAGAAACTGAGACTCAAAGCAGCCTACCTTTTGGGACAGGGAGCCCAAGCCAAGGACGGTGAGCAGTTAGCTTGACTAGGTGGGAAGCAAACCTCCGGGCAGCCTGGTCCCAATCCTGAGCCCCATGCTGATTCTAATATCTCATCAGGCCTGAGCTATGGATGACTTCATGATTCATGGGCCATGTGCCTCTCAGCCTTGCTCATCCTAAAGAAGTCTGTCACACATGACTGCTTTCTCCACTTGAATAGATCTTCCTTGCTGCTCCGCCCACACTCATGCTCCCTTCCCCATGTGCAATTATTCTTCTTTCCGCTCACCTCTCAAGCCCCGCACTTTCTCAGTAACCAGCACCATCATCGTCCTCCTCCTCTTCCCTAATGGTTACTAAGAAGAGCCAGTCTTTTCTGGTTCCTCACTGTGACAGGCATCATTCCCCTGCAGACACCAAATATCTTCAAAGCGCATCATGACGGTGGGCAGTAGGCTTGAGCGGTCCTTCAGGCACGGCAGAGGAGCTGAGTCTTTCTGTGGAGGGAAGGATCAAAGGGCTTTTCAGGAAAGGCCAGAGGTGCATAGAAAGGTGTTAAGGGGACTCCATAGTTATAGGGAGATGCTATTCATGCACAGCCAGGGATGCGGCTAGTTAGGTTTTACATTTCCACTGAAGAGATTTACTTTACAGATCGTACAGAGGTACATTTTCTGAAACTTTTTTGAGTAGGGGGATCAGAATCAATTACTTGATAAGCATTTTCATACTTATTAATAGTCAATGGCTAGGTACTATGGCTACAAAAACAAAGACGAAAGAGTCCTTGCCTTAAGGAATTTATCTTCTATCAAGGGAAATAATGCATATAACTATAAATTTATATAAAATAAGCAAATCATAATTTCTGATGGGAAGGTACTGGAAGCTGAGGGTTAGAAAAGGAGGGAAAAAGGAAAGGCCTCATGTAGGAGGTGATCTTTGAAGGAAGCTTGGGATTCTATGCCTTCCAGGCATGGTGGGAAGGCCTACAGCAGAGATTTGGATGGAATGTTGTGTAAGAGGAATTGCAAGTAGACCAGTTTGGTGAAGCCAAAGAGCTTGGGGGGGGGAGGGGGGCGGTGATATATAATATGCCTTGATAGGCAGGCTGGAGCCAAGTTGTGAAGGGCTTTTAATACCTAATGAGAAGATTTGGGGTTTTTTTTGATCCAGTAGGCAATAGGAAGCCCTTGGAGATAGCTGAGTAAAGGAAAGGCATGATCAGATCTGTACTGTAGTAAAATCACTCTGGCAGCTGGGTAGAGGATGGGTTGGAGAGGGGAGAGACCAGGGGTAGCAAGACCAACGAGGAAGCTAATGTACTAGTCCAGAAGAGAGGTTAGGAAGGATCTGAATTTAGGATAGTGGTTGTGGATACCAGACGTGTTAAACTCTGCTGGGAGAAATACTAAGAAAAAAGAATTCCAGTTACATAGGGATGCAAATATCAGGGATCTCTTTATCATGGAGGCCTGGATTGCCTTTCAAAGGTAACATTTTTGTATTGGCTTAAACCACACTGCAGAAATGGGGGAAAACTCACCTCTAAGGGATAGTCCAATAGGTAGATGATAACTTTCCCTCTTGTAGGTGAGCTGGCCACAGGGCATCAAAGGGAAGTGTATCTAGATTTGGCCCTTGCCAAGCAGAGTCCCGATGACCCTCTGGCCAGAGATCTCATGCAGGACTTTCTCACTCTCAGGTAGAAATGAGCCTAGATGCCTCCTGAGATACCTTTTGTAAAGTATAAACAAAAACGATGCCTATCAATCCGCAAATGTTTCTTATGCAAATATGGTGTTTAATCAGCAAATATAGAGCACCTGCCTGATACTACGGTATAGTGAAAGAGCCCTGACTCTAGAGTTGGAATTGGACCTGAATTCGAATTCTGCCTCTGAGGGGTTGCCTGTGCAACAACCTAGGACAAACCACTTCTGTGTGTCTCAGTTCTCACATCTGTAAAATGAGAGGTTTAGATTAGTCTGAAGTTCCTTCCAACCCTAGGTCTTTAAGCATGAGATACCATAATAGCTCTAGTGTTGCTATTATGTCATTTCAGATTCTCTGTGACCCCATTTGGGGTTTTCTTGGCAAAGACTTTGGAGGGGTTTGCCATTTCCTTCTCCAGCTCATTTTACAGATGAGGAAACTGAGGGAAGCAGGGTTAAGTGACTTGCCCAGGGTCACATAGCCAATAAGTGTCTGGGGCCTGATTTGAACTCAGATCTTCTTGACTCCAAGGCTAGTGCTCTATCCAGTGCACCAAAATAGCTGCCCCAATACGTCTATACTCAATTCTCAGTCCTAAATAAAAAGTACCCTATTGTCATTCAACATTTCTCAGTCTTTCACTGTGAAGAAGCACAGGAGGAAAATGTAAGATGGCTGCTGAGCTCAAGGTGCCTATGGTCTAATGAGGATGGTAGATTCAGAGTTTCATTAGATGTGCCGTGAATCATATGAAATATATGCTCGCAATTGCAGGTTCACAAATTGCCAACAAAGTGACTGATTGATTCCACACTGCAAAAAATAAATAGCACCATGCCATGAGGAAGAAAATTTTAAAAATTTTGAGAGCCATGCTTGGGGATGAGGCATGGAGAATGAGATTAGCGGATAGCACAAAGACTGGGGTCAGCAAAAATCAGTCACTCGGGGAATTCTGCTGCAGATTTTGGAAGTGTTTGGGCAGGTTTGGGGACTGTAGCTCTTAGGAATTCAGCTGTACCTTATTCTTTTTCCACCATATTATTTGGCCATCTCCATTTGAGGCTTCTCGCCTCAAAAGAATCAAGCACCTACACTCTAGATGTCTCTCTTAGCGATCCAGCTAGAAAAGGATCCCAAACTGTACTGGGCTCTCTGCACCAACCGCCTCCCTACAACACTGATGGCAATAGTAAAGCCTTCCCTAGGTTTCTGAGTCCCTTTGGTCAGCTGTCATGTATTCCAAGTCATTTGAACATTCATTTCAGGCACACTGAAAAAACTAGAAGTGTCCGTCGAGTTACAAAATCTACCCATCAACAGACCCAAAATTGGGCCTGAATATACTGGATGTTAACACATTATTATAATACTTAGCATGGTCCAGCAGAGGAGCCTAAGTGATTCAGTGAACATGAGCATGGCTATTTACCTCCTATCAAAAAAGGGAGGGAGGGAAGAGTCCTGCTGGAAAAAAAAAATTGAGATAACAAGATGAATTTTAAAAATGTCTATCCTTCTGCCAGCACTAATAGAATAATATTTTTGTTGGATTTTTTTTCAGCATTTCACAAGCTTTAGGGGAATTTTTGGTTAATGATAGATACACTGGCATTTAGCTAATTTAACCATGACTTGTTTAAAGTAATATTTCTAATAAATAATGTTTTTTTAAAAAAGGAAAGAAGAAAAAGGAAAAAAGATCTATTGCTTAATTCAAACCAGTTCCTTGGCAGTTTAAATCTGATATTAGAACAAAATGAGAAATTGGTTATGTCATTCAACTGTCAACAAAATTAGATATACTTAGCCATAAGCAAGGGAAGACTATCCAATAGTAATGTGCAGCAAGGAAACAGAGTTCATTTCTGTGGGCTGAAGCTCGCCTGCCTCTGAGTTGTCTGTGGTTGTCTGCCAGCCAAGCATCAGAGAGAGACACTGAGGCTCCTAGTGGTTGTCTTGACTCAGACTACTCAGGAAGCAATATAAATAGCCAGAGCCTTTAGTCCGATTATGATGTTGTCAGTAATTTCTTAAGGAAAAAGGCCTAGCCTAGTTTGCATGGGATTGAGGAGTGAGTAGCCCACTGTGAGGTCTACTGAACACCCAATTCTAGCTATTTGTAGCGTTCCAACTTTCCTTGTGATCACTGATGGTGCAGTGCATATGTTTTTATATAGTCACAGTTATCGTTTAAACACTGTCTTGTGTTCTGTTCTTTCACTTAACATTATTTACTACATGCATTTTCAGGTGTCAATCTCTTACTATTTTAAGTAGCACCCTAGTATCCAATATGGTCAATAATGCAGAGTTTTCTTTGTTCTAATCCTATGGTTGGACATTAGAGTTGTTTCATTTTTTCATGATTACAGGTAGTGTCACATTGAATATCTTTGTGTAAATTGCTCCCCCTCCTCTCAACTTGGGCATTATTGCCTCAAGTTTATTCCTCAAAGTAGAATTATTGGGTTAAAGACTGGGCAGTTATATTGGCTTATATTGTGCAATCTCCTCGCAAAAATGCTAGTGGAAATGAACATGTCTCCCCATGTCCTAGCAATATTGGGGTATGACTTTTTGTTTCTTTTTGCTAATTTTATAGAGATGAAAGGCGGTATGTTCATAGTGAATAAAGAGTCAGGCTTGCAGTCAGGAAAACCTGAATTCAATTACTACTCCAGGTACTTAGTGGCTATATGACTCTGCACAAGTCACATAATCTCTGGTGTTGGAAACAGTTCTCCTCATACCAATGAAATCACAAGTCCAGGAAAAATTAAAAGTTTGTATGAGTTTGTTTTAAGGTATTTATCTCTCATTGCTAGGGAGATCATGTATTTTTCCACATGATAAATTACTGTATTTCCTTGTGTATAAAATCTTTATTTCCTTCTACTATATTACAAATGTCCTCTGGGTATTGACCTCATATTTGCATCAGATCTTTGTGTATTTTAGATAGCAAGCTTTTATCAGTTATGTTTCTATATTTTTTCCCATTCCATTACTTTCCTTTTAATATTAGTTTTATTGCATTTCATTGTGTGTAGAGGTTTTTTAAAAATTATGTTATATATATGCATATATAATTGAATAATTTAAATTAATTCATCTATCTTGTCTTTGATATCATCCTCTATTTCTCCATAGCTATGAATCTATCTCCTCTTCCCAACACAGATATACTATTCTTTGAGGTTTGGTTTTTTTTTTTAAATATGTACTTTTTAAAATGTCTACCTCTTTGACCTATCCGGAATCAATTATAATTTATGCTGTGAACTATGTATCCGAGTTAAGGTGTCTCTGCACTAATAGCTATTTGTTTTGTACGTTAGACTTTTTTAAAGGAATAGCAGAAAACTTCTGCATGATGGTGCTCTGATAAGCAGCCAAATTTTGTGTACCAGCAGAAGCATAGGACACCAGGGCTAGAAGGGTCTGAGACATCACAAAGAGTATTGATGCCCTTCCTTTATCAAGAAGAAAATGGCTATGCTAAGAGTTTCAGGCTTTGTTGTTGTTGTTGTTATTCAGTCATATTTCAGTAGACTCTGACTCTTCATGGCCCCATCTGGGGTTTTCTTGGCAAAGATCCAGGTGTGGTTTTCCATTTCCTTCTTCAGCTCATTTTACAAATGAGGAATTGAGGCAAACAGGTTAAGTGACTTGCCCAGGGTCACACAGCTAGTAAGTGTCTGAGGCTGGATTTGAACTCAAGAAGAAGACTCTTCCTGATCCTCAAGCCTATATTTGAAATTTAAGTCTGGAATGATACTCCTAATCAATAAGATGCTTTTTCCATTCCCCTGACTTACTAGTCACATACTAAGTTTGAGGTAGAAAGATACAGATTATCTATGATAGTTTATTAACTTATTCCTTTCTTAAGCTGCAATGCAGCCAAATGTTCTGTATTCGGTTGCAAGGGTATCTACTTGCAAAATACATTGTATTTTTTCCCTTCTTTCTACATTGGCATGTCTGAAATCTGTCATTTTCTTACAAATACTATATATGCCTATTTGAAAACATGCCAATAGGCCCAATTTGTAGGAAAATTTGTAGCCATTTTAAAACCACTAAGATTTTTGACTCAGATAATAGAAAATCAGAATATCCTACTTCCCCCCGCCCAAACAGAAACTAGTTTTCTAATCTCTCTCAGCTTCTCCAGCTCATCTGCATCATGTTCTCAGAGAATGACTATCTCCCAGATACCTTTGTTCGTTGTATTTACTGTTTCTGTGCCCACCCACACAGTTAACTTCAGGTTCAGATCACGAATTTACCCTTTTCTAAGTGAATTGACATTTCCCCTTGTCAGAGTAAAAATCAATCAGAATCTGAATGAGAATCTTGGATCTAGGAGGGCTCTCAGGCCATTGAGGCCCTACCTCAATGGCCCTCTACAAAGATCCAGCCCCTGACTAACCAGCTCCTCTGCTGGGGAAGCTCAGACCCCTCTGAGGCTTTTTCTTTTTCCTTTTATTGAATTGAAATAGACCTTTCTGCAATTCTTCCCCTCTACTCTCTAATTACTCCTGATTCTTTGGGAAGGGGGGATAAAATAATAATAATGAAGAAGGAACAGCATTATATGTATTTATATAGAGCTTTCATATTTGCAAAGCACTTTTAAAACATTTCATTTTATCTTCACAACAACCCTGGAAGGTACATGCTATTATTATCACTCCCATTTTGCAGATGAGAAAACTGAGGCAGATAGTGTGTTTTTTTTTTAAAGC
>JAQQSZ010011408.1:5000-12258 GCA_028646595.1 Phalanger gymnotis | reverse complement strand
ACGCAATAAAACATTTATTTAGGCTCCACAGAAACAGATTCACGAACCAGCCTCCCCATTTTGACACTTTGATCACAAGCTTCCAGGCCCAATAAGCCCGTCTCACAAGAGTAACCAGGAGGCCACAGAAAAACAAGATAGTATTTAGCCAAATCCTATTTACTGGCCTCAAGGCCTTGCTCGCACTCCTGGATCTACACACGGGTCAGCTCTACTTTCGGGTCAGCTCTACTTTCAGGTCGGCTCTGCTTCCACAGCTCCTGCTTCAGCTTCGGCTTTCTCTTCAGCTCCGGCTGTAGCTGTCTCTGCCGCCGTCACTGCCGCTTCCGCCACACTCTCCAAGCTGTATTCCAGCTAGCTGACTGCTTCCTCTCTCCTTCAGCTCTTAACTCCTGTCATCAACAACCTCTCCAACTGCCTCCCCACTGCTTTTCCAACTGCCTCTAACTGCCTTTTAGCTCTGCTCCAACGGTTCCACAAGCTCCTCCCACCACAGGTTTCTACTGGCTCCAGTGCTAGCCACTCCCCCCAGGGTCCTGGGAGGCTCACATCCACATAGGTTCCACACCCAACAGGGCTCTGGGCCTGGGGCTTAACACTTAGCAAGGCTCAAGGAAATACACTGAATTACTCAAAGGAAACAAAGACCATTTTGCTTGTCAACACAAGTGGTTAGACGATAGTAAGACAAAGATGTAATATGGAAGTTTTCTAATTAAATGGAATAGTAAATTTTGAGGCAGGATTAGACTGTTTTCTCTAAGAACTGTGTACAGATGTATATGATTGACTTCCAAAATGTATTTATCATGGAAATTCAGGCTTTGAGCATGTTTTGGTAATAAGTTTTCAAAATTGGATTTTCCACATAAATTGTATGAATAATAGAAGGTGAAATTATTTTTCCTTTATTAAAGTATCTCTCTGATAATTTTAAAAGGCAGAAGAGTTCATTTTGTGGTTGGACCCTCATAAATTTTTAAAAGATTCTTATATCAGGTACAGGATTTAGGTAAGGATACCAACAAATGGTATATGAACTGAAATTTTCTTAAGTTTCAAAATTGGAGGATGAAATTTAAATGATATTGCTGGCAAAATTATCTAGGAACCTCTAGATTTGGAACCAGAGAAGCAGAGCCACTTTTAGAGCTGTCCTGAGAATAAGCACATTGTCCAAGAAAAGATATGTAGGGATCAGATGACCACATGAGACGTTTGGGACTCAGAAGGTGCTGGTTAAATGGGTACTGAGAAGGAGTCACTAGAATACAAGGAAACTTGATTTTAGTTATGTTTATGTTTTATTAGTTACCTTGGTAACAAGTATATCTCCCTTCTTGGAACTAGTCCATCGTGAGACTTCTAAGTACTTTGATATCTACCTGGCTTAATCTAATTATACACTTATGGGAAAAGCTTTATTGCATTGTTTCACAGCCCTGTGTGGCCTGGAAATAGCATCATATCTATGTGGCGTTTATAGATTCTTGACCAAGGACCTATGTTATGCTGACCTAAAACTCAAATTCGAAGATTGGTACAAGGAGTTTTCTCACAATTGTCAACCCATATGTCTTCTAAGGGCCCCTACCAGGTCCTTCTGACTACTCCCACAGCTGCCAAACTTGTGGGTATGGACTCCTGGATAACCTGAAGAAAGCTCTGCTCCTATGTGAATGGCAGAATCCTCTGGGGACCTTAGGGTTCATCTAGTATGGACCCAGAAGCATCTGACATTCAGACGAGGAAGCTGTCCCAAGATTCTAGACAAGGACTGAGTATATTGTCCTAGCTTTTTGTCTCTTCCCTTTTTTTGTGTGTGCCCAAACGCCAAGGCCCTGATTCAAGTGTGTGTTGGCATTTTCTCCCTCTACATTCTTGCCTCCCTTTCTTTTCTGATTGAAAGCAAATAATAGCTAGCAATGATACCTGGGACACACTCCCCCATAGATTCCCTCAAAGAACTGACTTCCTGGGATAAAAGTGCTAGTCCTGGCCCAACTGGTCCCTCATGGGATCTTGGCTTATACTTGCCTCGCCTTTGTTGGCCAGAAGGGGAGGAGCTCATTCAGTCCTCCTCCCTTTGGCTGAAAGGAGAAAATGTCAAGGTATTAGGAGACACCCTGTTTTTCAGAGGTAAAGCCCAGCAAGCAGGCTTTGCCCTAAGCTTGGCATAACAACAATCCTTTGCACTCACCTTCTGGATGATCTCCCTCTCTGGCAAAATCACATAATTATTGTATTGCTTTGATAGCACCAGGTGTTTCCTGAACTCAGACAAGTTCTGGTCATGAAGCCTTGCTATGAATCAAACTTGTTGCATCATTGCTGTTTGTCAGGGCTGTAGCTCACCGCACAGCCATTGGTATAAGTATTGAGATCTCCCCACATTGCTTCAGTTCCCCCCACTAGGTATGGGGCCCCAGCACATGTGTCTTTGCTTGCAAGCCATTTCCCTCACTTTGAAATTAAACTTCAGTTAGATTCCTGATTCTTGTATCTCTAGCCTTCTCTGTTCAGCTCTGCCCATCCACAAGGAAGAGACTGGTTCAGTCCAGTTGATACTGGCAATCTCCTACATTGTTGTTTGCCCCCATCCTACCCATTACTTCAACATGGATGATGTGTCAGGCTGTGAAGAGACTATTGTCATTATTCTTAATACTACTACTGTGGGATATAGAAAGAAGACTGATTTTTATAGTCAGAGGAAGAGTTCAAATTCTTTCTCTACCAAAGATTAGCTGTGTAAACTTATGGAAGTTATTTCAACTACCCTACTTTCCTCTGTAGATGAAGACAGTTGACCTGATCCCTCCACCTCCAAACTGATAATGATGTTATGACCCTAAAGGTACTCCAGGCAGGGAGGGGCAGCAAGAATAGCTTCCCATTCACAGCCCAGAAGACAGAGCAAGGAAACCAGGTGAAGGGCACAGATGAGTCCATAAAGAATTCTTGAATTAAGCATTCTGCAAAGATGGCAGACTAGGTCAGAAATTTCCAGGCTCTCCATATTTTCTCCACAAACAGACACCACATCTGAACTGGACTCTAATGGTCATGGTAAAAGAGGCAAGAACAGAGAGCCAGCCACCCTTCTCTCATTGCTTTGTGATTCAAGGTTTCTAGAAAATAAAGACCATCTCTCTCACCCCCCACATTTCTCCAATCCAGTGTCCTACCTGCTCCATCCCACACAGGTCATCTCCTTCTCTGGGGAATGCCTAGAGCATTGGGAGATTAAGTAATCTCGCCCAGGGTCACACAGAGAGGGTATGAAAGGGGCAAGAGCTTCTCCCAGGTCTTACTGGTCTCCCCTTGAAATGAGGGACAGTTTGGATCTTTCTTTGTATCCTCATTGCTTACAACAATGGCTGACACATGGTCAGTGCTTGTTGGCTGACTATTGACTGACCAACTTTTAGGCCAGCTCTACCCTATCCACTACACTGCCTCATATTGATTTGTATTTGAAGCCCTCCATCGTATGGCCCCAGCTTGCTCTTCCAACCTCATCTCATATTAAACTCTGTCTTCACACATTTGATATTCCAGCCAAACCAGACTCCTGATCATTCCCCAGACTCTTCTCTGTGCATGTGCATGCTTCATTAGATGGACTTCCTTCTCATGTCAGCCCTCCAGAATCCTTAAGTGAAGATTCAAAGCTCAGCTTAGAGGCTGCTCTTCTGTGAAGCTTTCCCAGATCCTCCCAGTTGAGAGTGGTTTGTCCTCCCTCAAATATTCCTAGTGTATTTGGTCTCCATCTCCCTCTTCCTCTGTTTTTTCCACCATGGATCACAATTTTCGGTATACTTGTCATATCTACAACCCACACTGCTCCAGGAGAATGTTGATGGTTCGATGTTGTCTCTGTATCCCCAGAGTCTGGCACTGTACTAGGCACATAGCAGGCACTTAATGAACTTTTGTGGTTGGTGAAAATGGTGTAAAAAACATAAACAAAAGCACATATGTTCAGAAAAGGAAATTGTCTAATTCTGTGTATGCAAGGGCTCAAGGTCATTTGCATAATACTCTTCATTGATAGAAGATTACTCCATACTCCATTCCTAAGCCCCTCTACATGTTGGCTTCTTCCCAAAGTCTTTCTCCCCCTTCAGGGACCTGTCACTAAAGAGAATCTCAAAACTTGTGTCTTCTCTTTTGAAGCTGGCAGCCAGAAGAATGAGGATCGTTCTTCTTCCAAAGTCTCACCAACTCCATCCTTCATATATGCGTGGAGCACTGAGCTATAAATCTCCACCAAGGAAGAGGGTCTTATGTAAATAAGTTTGAGCTCCTGGTTATACAAACATCAAGGCTGAGAGATCATAGGATTCTAGATGTAGAATGAGAAGGAGCCATCACATTCAACCCCCTGGTTTGACAAATGAGGCACTGAGGCCTCAGGAGATCATGACTCATCCAAGGATACAAAAGTGCTGAATGGTCAAGGAGAGATTGCAGCCCAGGTCCTCAGACACTCCAGATCCAGCTCTTTCCCTTCACTGACTCCCACAAGGTCAAGATATTGTTCTCATCTCCACCAAAACATTAAAAGACCTGGAGCAAGCCCTTCACCATGTAGGAGAGACCATTCTTTAGTCATAGCTGACATTTTGGATAGCTTTCGAAGGCTGCAAAATACTTCACATGCATTGCCTCATGTGAGGCATGCATTACAGACATTATCAGCTACTTGGTATGGTGGACAGAGTGCTGAAGCTGAAGTCCAGGGAACTGAGTTTGGATCCTGTTTTGTGGAACTCACTAACTGTATGACGTGAGATAAGTCACTCAGACTCAGTTTCCAAATCTGTAAAATAGGGAGGGGTCATAGGTATAGAGCTGGAAAGGACCTTAGAGGTCATGAAATCAGATGCCCTCACTTTACCAAGGAAGAAACTGAGACTGAGAGAAGTGATTGGTACAGGGTCACAGAGCTTTTAAGTATCTGAGGTAGGATTTGAGCCCTGCTCTTTCTGCCCTGGGGTCCACTGCCCTACCATTATACCACACAGACTCTCAGAGTTAAGAATTGAAACCAATCTACTCATTCCAAGTTCATCTTCTTTTAACTATTTTGTCAGCAAATCAAAGTCCAAAATGTGCCAGGACTTGAGAATGATGCTACCAGGACTGCTTAATTGATGTTTAAAAGAAGAGACAGTATGGGCTAATGAACCCTGGGCTTGAAGCCTGCAAGAAATAAATACAAGTCCCACTTTAGACACTTCCTAGCTCTGTGACTCTGGGTAACCACCTGTAAACTGAAGCAGTTGCACTCACTGACCTCCAGGGCTCTGGAAGTTCTAAATTTATGATCCCAGAACCATTCTTTTGCCAATTAGGTAAACTTTCAGGGAGGGTAAGGATGTGTCCTATGGTTACTAAGGGTTGGTGGCCATACCTGCACCTAATGCCAAGATCAATACTATTTCCACTAGAGTACACTGCCTCTATGGAATATATATGAAAAAACATGAACAGGAATCAAATGGGGATGAGAAGGATCATGAGATGGAATGCAAAATGCAGCAGGAGAAGGGCATGTCTATATTGGTGAAATCATGAATTCATAGAGACATTTGACCCAAACATCTCAAATTAATGAAGCTCTCCCAAATCAAGAATTGCTCCTCAGCTTTTGAAACCCAAACCCAAAGCCCATGCTCCATTGGCCCATAGGTGACCTACCCCCTTTGCCCTTCCCTATAGGCTGAGGCAGGGTGCAGGAATACCACAATGTTATGCCACCCCTCAAATGCTTGCCCAAGCAACATGTAGGCACAATAAAGCCATGTTCACCAGCCAATATAAAATCATGAGAGCAAATGACTTTTCTTTTAGTAAATACAAGGATCTTTGCCTTTTTCCTGACTGCTGGTTGTACAATCCGCTGATAATAAAAGCTTGTTTTACAAGTTAATTTCCATGGGGAGGGGCAGAGAGAGTGGAAAGGCCAATGTCAGGTTTCTTTCCAAGTTTTCCTGATTTATACTGTAAAACATGTCAATTCCCATACAATGGTTCTAACCTTGGTTGGCCATAGCTGGAGGCAGAAAAATATCCCTTTTATACAAGATATTATTTTGTTACCCAAAGAGCATCTTCCTCTTTAGGACTGAAAGGAACCTCAGGGGTCATTTAGTCCAAGCCCCTCATTTTACAGAATAGGAAAATCAGACTCTGAGTAGTTAAGTGACTGGCCTGAGGCCATGAGATCATAGATTTTCAGCTGTATGGGCCACCTTGTCCAACCCCCTTGTTTTACAGATGAGGAACTCGAGTCTTAGAGAAGTGTTTTGTTTTGTTTTTTTCCTAGTCAGAATTTTATTTGGAAACATCACTGTGAGCTCTGGCGCAGTGCCACACAGCACCACTGGAAACACCTTTCCATGGTTACAAAGGCAGTAAATATCAGAGGTCAAATTTGAACTCAGGTTCTTTGACTTCAAGCACCTATTCTTTCCATTACTATGGTGCTTCCCCAAGATAACCATCCCCTGGGAACCTGCCAGTGAGGCATGGGGCACCATGGGATGTAATAAAGAACAATGCATCTAGGGGGCTCCACGCCTAGCTAGAGGCATGAGCCTCCCTCCATCATAGTAGGTGTGATTCAGGACCAGACCAATGATCTCCTTCAACTTATTCCTTTGGTTGCTTGACCACAGTTTCACACAAATTTGACAAGGGAGTGTTTATCCCAGACAGCTTCTGTCTCCAAGAGCACACTCATCACCAAAATTACTTTTCCCATGTGGTACCTAAGAATGGCAATTTCCTTCCCTCAGACACTTGCCTCAATGGAGCACAGGAGCACAGATTTAGAGATGAGAGAAATGTAAACCAACCCACTCATTTTACAGAGAAGAACCTGAGGCCCAAAGAAGCTAAGTCACTTGCTGGAGATGACACAGCTAGTGTCTGAGGCAGGACTGCATCACGGGTCTTCCTGGCTCCACATCTAATGATAAAACTCTAGTTTCTCCCAAAGTATCCCAAGTCTCAAAGCATCTGCCCAAAGCAACCAGAAAAGATTATGCCACTCATCCTTGGACATGACTGGCTTCACTTAGGAGCGGAGGCTGTGGAAAATGAGGGAGAAGGTCTACAGACCAGATTCTCTCTCTCTCTCTCTCTCTCTCTCTCTCTCTCTCTCTCTCTCTCTCTCTCTCTCTCTCTCTCTCTCACACACACACACACACACACACACTCACACACAGCATATTCTCCAAACAAGTGA
>JAQQSZ010011408.1:0-2500 GCA_028646595.1 Phalanger gymnotis | reverse complement strand
GACTGGTGGAAAAAAAGCAGTCAGACAAGTCCATGAGGGTAGCTGCCCAAACATATAGTAAGATGATTGTCTGTGAATCCAGGACATACAAAAAGCTGGAAGTTAGAAGTCAGCTGGAAGTCAGAAACAGATAAAGATGATGAGATGAGTTATTCAAAAACTATATATCTTAGAAAGAATAAAGAAGTCTTAACAACTGGGAAATCTTCATGCTCATGCCTGCTGAATTGTATTATTAACTACAAGGATCTGTGTTCAAGAAAAGAGCTCCTACCCTGACCAAGCCCAGGATGAGTGAAGTCATCCAGCATTCAACCAAAGTGATGACTTCATGCATCATAAGCATTAGTTAATGCAGGATTCTCATTGAAACCATGATCATTCCTTGAGTCTGGCCCCATGACACTTGCCAGCTGTGTGACCCTGGACAAGTCACTGCCCTCTTCCTGATTCAGTTTCCTCAGCTGTGAAAGGAAGATAATGATAACACCTACCTCAAATGAGACAATGATTGTAAAATGCTTAGCATGATGCCTAGCACATAGTAGGTACTTAATAAATGCTTGTTTCCTTTATCCTTTCCTAGTCAAGGCATTTTAGAGTGGAAGTGTCATTACAGGGTGCATTGGTAACTAAGGTGGGACTTTCTTACTGTTTTAGAATGCTAAATTAATTGTCTTTGATTGAGCCTTACTAGGTGCAAAGCCCCAGGCCCAAACCCCTATCTACTAGGTGCTAAGGCTATGTGGACGTGAAGCCCTCGGGGTCCTAAAGGGAGTTGCTAAGACCAGAGCCAATAGTAGGCACCTAAGTTCTGGTCACTCAGATGACATCTGATGAAGTCCAAAGACTGTATAAAAAGAGAGAACAGAGCTATTTGCTAGAGGCTTTAACTCCTGGAGGAGTATTGGTGTGGGATTCTGGGCAGCCACTGTAAGAGTCTCCCAGCTCATCAACCCAGATGGTTTCTTGGTAACTATGAATTGTATATGGTCTCTTTCTAATGTATGTTTGTAATTTGTATTTGCTCTGAAGTTCATGGTGCTGGCTTTTTCCCCTGAACTAAGTGAATGATATTTGTATGTTGGATTGAAATAAGACTGTTGACCTCTTAACATTACTTTCCTTATTAAAGCAGATCCAAAGAACCTATGCTGGCAGCATTCTTGTTGTTGGGCCTGTCTTTCACCCCCACAGCAGCTGCTAGCTGAATCGTTGCAACACAGTGTTGGCAAAATGATTAATACCTAAATAAAATGAATTAATATAAACTATAAATATCTTAAGAGATGAATACTTCTCTATGTGAGCTACTACCATCAAATGAAAAGAGTATTTACTATTAACTGATTATTAACAGTTATGATCAATACTGATTTTCCCCTCACTTGTTAAAATGTTAAAATGTGAATTTTAACAAGCATCTTTTCATGTTTGTTAACTTGCAGAGTTATACATACCAAAGCATGGAAGCCAAGAGAACTGGGGAGCATGACTCCAAACACTTCCAAAGCAGCTGGGTTTTGTTTTGTTTTGTTTTTTTTTACCCATCAACTATAAACTTACTGCTTGATTCCTTCTCCCATATCCATTGACTGACTCTGTTGCAATGTGCAGTCTCATCAAAGGAAAAGAAGCAAAAGCCAATTAGGATTGACTTTATTTTCCATGCATCCTCCCAGACCTCTTAGAGTATGGCACTGTCACAGCTTACCAAGTGAATATGTAGTATTTTTTAAGGAAAATAAAGATAGCAAAATTCCTTTCATCTTGACTTCAGTGACATTGAAACACCGTGTCTCACACAGGGGGAATGTTCAATGTGTTTGTTGAATGAATCCTCATACTATATACCAACATACCTTCTCCCCCAAAATGTACCCTCACCCTTTTCCAACCTTCACCATTGTTCAATCCTTTCTCTGTAATTACAATATTTTTCCCTTCCCTTCTCTAGCTGGCGAATTCCTACTCATCCTCCACATGCGGACTCAAATGACATCTCTTCCCAGGAACTCACAAGGGGGCTACCAAGACTGGAAACATTCATTTCTTAGGATTAGTCATCAATTACTTAGATTCTAGGAGGGAAACAGCCAAGTAACAGAAGGCTGCCTAGGGCCTGAGGACTCCTCTCCAGCTAATCAGACAAGCACATGTCACCAGCAGCCATGTGCTTATATTTCAAGCTGTCATTGACACCTGTGGGGAGGTGGGGTCGAGGGGATGAGAGGAGTAGAAAAAGGAAGTTCCCCCCTCCCACACCTGAAATCCATTCAGTCAGGCAATATGCATTTACTAAGCATTTACTGCGTGCCAAGCACTGACCTAAGTGCTGGGAAAATGAAGAAAAGTACTTGTTCTCAGAATCTCACATTCTAATGGGGGATACATGAAAATCACATACAAGATACAGAATAGGGAGGCGGAGCCAAGATGGCCTCATGAAAACAGCGTCTTGCCGGAGCTCTTTCACTTCTGTTGGATTCCTATAAAAAAA
>JAQQSZ010011407.1:0-12259 GCA_028646595.1 Phalanger gymnotis | reverse complement strand
TTGTTCTGAGCTCCTGGGCTGAACCTAGATGTTGGTAACTATGAATTGTATTGGGTCTGTCTGTTGAGTTTGTAATTTGTTTGTAATTTGCTCTGAAGTTCAGTGTGCTGGTCTCTTCCCCTGAACTAAGTGAATGATATTTGTATGCTGAATTAAAGTAAGCTTGTCAACCCCGTCACCTTGCTTTTCTTAGTTAAGCAGATCAAAAGAACCTTTGCCGCTGGCAGCTTTCTGGGTGCTGGCGGTGGGTGGATCTCACACCCCCACAGAAGCTGCTAGCCAGATTGTTAAAACACCACCAGGTCACAAACTACTTGCCAAAGGACTAGGGAAGCCATAGCTTTTCTTATAGTTCAATTAGCATTATTTTGTAATATAATTCAACAGTCTGGCTTGAGAGAATTATAGCTTAGAAATAAATATTTAAAAAAAAAACACTTCTATTTGGATTTTAGGGCTACCCGCACTCTGGCACAATTTTACCTTTTGAGCCTTGTCTGTTCCTACTGCAGGACAGGTACTCTGCACTCCAGTCACATTATCCTTCTTCTTGTCTCCCTATAGCTCCAGCACCCTTCTACATCCTTGACCTTGATATCATTATCCCCTACTCCTCTACTATTCCTCCTTTCTATTGTGTCTTTTTAAAATACAGCTGTACCTTAAGAAGCTCAAATGCCACAAAACTATTCAAATTGCCAACTTGAAATCTCCTTTAGGACCTTTCTGGTGACATAGTAATACAGCTCTGGGTAGGGAGTCAGGAAGACCTGAATTCAAACCTTGCCTCACACACAAGCTCTATGGCCCTGGCCAAGTTACTTACCATGTATTGCCTTGGTTTCTTCATGTATAAAATGGGGATAATAATAGTCACTACCTCACTGGTTTGTTGTGAGGATCCAATGAGGTATTTGTAAAGCAATTGGCACAGTCCCTAACATGTATAGGCATTTAATAAACACTCGTTTCCTCCTTACCTCCCTTCTTCTCTTCCTCAAGATTACATGAGATTTTTTGGTTACCACATCAGATTTCTCTCAGGACAGTCTAAGATTACTGCATTCCAGTATTGGTTGATGGTTAGAATAGCACCTGTGTTTATAAAGGAGAGTTTTACAGTTATTAAAGAGTTAAACATTCTAGAACCCAGTCAGTGTCACCTCCAGCAAGACTGATACAGTCTCCTTTGTTTGCCTTTTTTGGCACCATGGCAGCAAAGCACCTCAAGAATGGTGTGGTGCCCATCTTCCATACAAATGTCATAAAGAATCTGAGAGGAAAGATATATTCTTTTAAAATGTAAATGGACTGCTTTATCAGCAAAATTTTGTATTGTCTATTTAAATAAAACAACAAAGGAAAGTGTGTGCATGAGAGTTCTCATTTGTCTCTCAAGCAGACAAAACTTATTAGGAAAAAAATCCTACTGTATGTTGTTCAAGCTGAATACTTTAAGGTTTAAGGATTGCAAAGCTCTTTTTATTTTTGTTTTATCTAAGGAGGATGCTTGTTGACTGCCAACAGATTGGGATACATCTAATGAAATGAAATTTACCAGATAACCATAAAATCTTACATTTTAATCTTTCAATGGATCTTTGATCTCACTGATAGGAGTACTCTCTCTTTTGATGCATATTGCAACTCATCTATGTGCTTTTATCTCTTCTCCTAGACTCTTCATTAATATGCTATGGCCCTTCCTCTAGTTCTCCTGACATCATGCTTTATATTTGGGTTCAAAAAGTCAGCATCACATGTACAAGAAGAACAAGGAATGACTTTGTTCTTTCCATTACAAAGGTCTGGGACTTATTTGTCTGCAAGTTTACTATCAGTCAACAGGGCTAGACAGCAACCCAAAAGGCTGATGCGGACCAAGAGGCACAGGGATTAGAATAAGTACAGTTTCCTAGTCAGACCACATTTGGAATTTTATATTGATTTCTGAATGCTACATTATAGGAAGTATATTAACAAGTATATGATAGAGAGCAGTTAGAGGAAAGTAACCCAAATAGTAAGAAATTGGAACCAGCTGGTAAGTGAATCAGTTTATTGAACTAAGAATTTTAACCTTGGGGGAAAGACCTGAAGGGACAAGGGAGGGTGGTAGCTGTCACCAAGTATTTGAAGGGCTGCAACTAGAAAGAGAGATTTGATTTCTTCTGCTTGGTCCTAGGAGACAGCTGTAGAAGCAATGAAGGGAAATAGTTCAGAGGCAAATTTCAGCTCAATGTAAGGGAAACATTTCCTATCAATTACAATTCTCCAAAAGTAGAATATGTGGCCTTTATGGGTTCTGGTTTTCCTCATCCCTGTATCAGTAAGGCAAGATTCATGACTTTGACGTTGACCATGAACATGCCTGTATGGTTCGGGATTGCAAAGTATGAAAAACTCTCTACGTAGAAGGCAGAGGAAGTATAACATTTATTTAGACACTAGAGTATCAAATCCCAAGACCAATGACTCCGATTCGACATGGCAGTGATTATATTCCAGAACCAGTAAGCCCACCTCAATGTAGCAACAAGGAAATTATAACACAGCATTATAGTGAGGAATCAAGTCATCCTGTAAACTTCCCCCCTACTAGGGTCTTCCCATAAACAATCACTTGGGAATCTTAACTCTCTGCTCAGCACTCTCTTCTGTAGCTCTGTGGACACTGGCTCTCTCGACCGACGTCTGCTTCCCTCCAGTTCTGCTTCTCTTCTATTCTGGTTCTCTCACACTTTGGCCTCTCCTTATATACAGTCCTAGCCGGCATCTGATTGGCTAGAACTCAGGTCTCTGATTGGCTGAATTCATGATTGACTAGAACTCAGTGCACATACCATTAGCTCTGGTCTTAGCAACTCCCCTTAGGGTCCTGAGGGCTTCATGCCCACATCTGCTTAGTCCTTAGTAAATAGGGGCTTTAGTCCTGCTTACAAATAAAGATATAATCAAGCTTTCCCACCTAGGCCCACCTGAGGCTTATTGAACGGGCCAGGAAGATCTTTGATCACATTAGCACTACAATCCCCTCAGTTTCTAAGTGAAGGATGAAATTTGAGGCTGCCTTAGTATTATTCCTGAAGATTTTATTGGTGTTGGGGGGGGTTAAGATGGGATGACATGGTCAGATCTCTGATTTAAGGAAATTATTTTGGCATCTGTCAGGAAGCTACATTAGAGAAAGAGTAGAAATAAGGTGTTTAGTGAGGACTGTGATTCTTTCTTAACCTGGGGGTCCATGACCATTGATGGAAGCTAAGTGATACAGTGGATAGAGGGCTGGGTCTGGAGTCAGAAAGACCTCAGTTCAAATCCAACCTTAGACAATTACTAGCCGTGTGACCCTGGGCAAGATATTTAATGTCTGTTTGCTTCAGTTTCCTAATCTGTAAAATGGAGATAATAATAACCTACCTAAAAAGATCAAATGAGATGATGATTTTAAAGCACTTAGCATAGTCCCTGGCTCACATAAGCCCTATATAAATACTGTTGTTGATGAGGATGAGGAGGATGTTATTATTATTTTTACTAGTTTCCTTCAAAATCCTATTTATTATTTTATTTTTTATATATTTTATACATTGTATATATTTATTTTATAAAAACATTTATTCTGAGAAAAATCTATATGTTTCAGCAGATTGTCAAAGGGGTCCATGGAACAAAGAAAGATTAAGAACCCCCATATCTCAGTAGTCTAGTGGAGAAATGATGAGATCCGTGCAAGTGGAGACAAGGGGCTGAATGCACAAGATATGGAAATAAAATGTGTCTTTCCCTCCACTAAGTTTAACGGTGAATATCTTATGGTTTCTTATTTATGGCTTCTCATATTGACAATTCTCTTTGGATTTCCAATGAACTCCTGCCCT
Source organism: Phalanger gymnotis (assembly GCA_028646595.1). Lineage (NCBI taxonomy): Eukaryota > Metazoa > Chordata > Mammalia > Diprotodontia > Phalangeridae > Phalanger > Phalanger gymnotis. The sequence continues at coordinate 8,378 of JAQQSZ010011407.1, read as the reverse complement.
CAACCTTCATAACTCTGGTACTCAACACTTAAAGGTGAACATACTGACTCACCACCCAGCAGGTGCTCACCCTGAGTGGGCCCAGGAGGTAAGGACATAGTCATCACTACAAGAGTTCACATAAAGGACAAATCACATCTAACTGGGATGGTCAAGTCAGTTATGTAGGTTACAAGATTTAAAGTAGGTCTTGAAGGATGGGTCTTACATGTAGCTACAATTGATTTTCTAAGTTTTATAGCTGTAGAAAGGACATTCATTTCTAATAAAGCAGAACGCACACTTAATTACAGTCATTTAGTGGTACTTTCCTCCATTTTAATTAGTTTTCTATGAACTAATTTTGATTTAGTTAAGTAATAAAGAGATTGCCTTTGCACAGTGATCTCTGAGGGCTCTAAGGACTGTGGTCCCTTACCCCAAACCAAAAAAAAATGTTTGTATAACAAATAGATTAATAAGCTCAGCCAAATGGGCCAGGCTTCTCTATCCAGGAGACTTTTTCTTAAGAATTACTGTTCCTGGCTACAGTTATACCTGATTCCTTGTTCTGGTTTAATTGCTTCTACAATCATCCTTATAACTGTGATCATAAGTAACTGGATTTGTGTACCTTGGTGAATGATACTGATGAGGTGGTTGCTTTGACAAGCACACGCTTTCTTTGTAGGCAGGATCAGAGGTTAAGAAACTGGCAGAGGTAAGCGAGTGAGATTTCTGGTAAAACTGGGTTGCTTCATTTTCTCCCCTGTTTCCAGTCTGCTGTTCTTCCCCCAAGCCTTTTTTTCTCCCTGGATAGTTCCTGAACCAACATCATAAAAGTCAAGGATGCTTCATCCCAATATGTACCTTGTTCATTTAGGCTGTCAGATGTAGTTTAGTTTCAGTTATTTATAAGAGTACCTCAGTGCACTGGTAAATAGAAGGCAGTGATTGTCAAAGAGCAATGGAGAGAGATTCCCTGACTTTCAAGGCTGCTTAGGTATTGAACAGCTGTGAGACAACCAGAGCCCCCTTCCATCCCTGATCTGGGCCTTGCCAATCTGAGTGTCAGTTTTGTTCTTCTGTAAAGTGGTGATAGCAATGCCAACATGTTTCTCAATGCTGTCAAAAACCTTGAAAGAACAAAATAGTTCATGCATGTTACATAAATTATTTGATTGATATAGCTAACATTTATATAGTACTTAGAACCATTTTACAGAAGAAAAAAACAGATGAGTAAACTGAAGCAAATAAACATTTAGTAACTTTATCGAAACTCAGGTTTTATGACACTATGGGCAGCTAAGTGGTACAAGGATAGAGTGCTGGGCCTGAAGTCAGGAAGACTTAACTTCATGAGTTCTATCTCTCCTCAGATACTTCTTAGTTATGTGACCCTGAGCAAGTCATTTTACCCTGTTTGTCTCAGATCTTGATCTGTAAAATAAGCTGCAGAAGGAAATGGCAAACAAGTCTAGTATTTCTACCAAGAAAACCCCAAATGGGGTCAAGGAAAGTTGGACACAACTAAAAAAACAACTGACTAATAACAAATTCCCAACTGTAGGCCCAAAGCTCTATCTGCTGCATTAGGGAAACATTAGGGTACATCTTTCTTCTGAAGGTCAATGTTTTAGTGAAGTTTCCAAACAGTAAATTAAAAGAAAAAAATTAATTACAGCTTGTTGCAAAATTGTAGTGTTTAGGTATAAGTGTTTGTGTTGACAAGGCAAAGGTACATAGTACAATGTTTGCAGGTAATCATTTCTAATAAGCAGGACATACACTTAATTATAGTCATTTAGTAGTTCATTTTTCCATTTTGATTATCGTTTTCTATGGCCTACTTATGATTTAGTTGAATAATAAAGAGGTAGCATTTCAGCAACAAATTTTAAGGGCTCAGTTCCATGTTTGCTGTGTATTTATAAATATATATGTATATATACATGTATACATACAAATATATTATCTATTAAGATGTATTTATGTATTAAGCACCTTCAAAGCTGTGTGGCTATGTACTGAGGAAACAAAGATGGATACAACATTGCAACTTTATTTAAAGAAAAGACCTATATAAAGTAGCAGGGAGGGTTTTAAAAATATTATATACATATATACATACATACATATACACACATATATGTATATAAATGTATGTGTGTATGTGTATTTTGATATGTATGTGTATATATACACATATATATATCATGTATGTATAATTTTTAAGGCTTAAAAATAATGTATTGGGTATCTTTCTCGGTGACGTGACTCTTCTCTCCATTGGGGCAGGTCATGCAGCACACCCAGGCTGTCTCAATCTGCATAATTCTTGTCCATGTTCTTCAAAGATAGCATCCTTTAGTTAGTTAGGTTTTTTTTTGTATTTTATGAGTAGCAGTGGAATTTGTGGGTCATCAATCTCTTTCCTCCTCACTCATGCCATGTAGCAAGCCTACCTGCCTCATTTTCAAATGACACATTTTCTGGAAGATACCCCCATGCCACTTTACATGCACATCTTTATGAGAAATATTTTATACTGTATTTGTACATACTATGTATATTCTGTTTGTCCTTTGAGACACCTCCAACTTTGGTTCATCAAAGATTATGGGGTTTCAATATCTGTAACCATATAATGTCACTGGGAAAATGTTTACGTTGGAAATATTGCTCTTAACTCCAGGGAGCATCTTGGGATCATTAAAGGCAGTCACAATTTCCCAAACACAATTTACCCTGATTTCTTCCTCCTATTTAATATAAGGACCAACTCATTACTTGTTGGCATCAATACTTTAATGTTCCCCAGCTATGCCTACCGGTTTCATCTTCTTAAGACACATAAGACACATTTCTAATTCTCATAGTTTATTTGCAGTTCGGGTATGAAGATCCAAAAGTGGTGGTTTTTATTTTACACTGAAGATGGAAAATATTGTTATATAAATATGGACAATTTTTTTCTGTCTATCCCTTAACTATGCAAGTTCCATCTATGAACACTCTTCAGATGATATGAAATGAACGAATGCATGCATGAATGAATGAATGAATGAAAATATATTTATTATGTATTTTTGTGCCAAGCACTACGCTAAATGCTGTGGGGAAGCATAGACGGTCACTCTTGTCCAGGATTTCATACTCTAATTGGGGTATACAACACATAAAAGAAAGTTCAGCTACAGAGTAGTTTAACTTACAAGGCTCAACTAGTCTGGATCTTCTGAGCATGGCAGAAATTCAGACCAGAAGGTCCAGGAGTTCTCAGGTTATACCAGTAGATCAGATGACAGTCTGTAGGGAAGACAGGTCTGGTGGTGCTCAATTAGGAGAAATTGACTTCATGACTCTCAATTCATACAAGCCATGTAACATTCAAGTACCCCAGATGGGTTCTAGGTGGCCTAGGGCAACAAAGGGAAAGGGGGAGGACTTTTAACAGGATAATGAATCTTTTGCCACCCACTTGTCCTAGATGGTTTTTGAATCTGAATGTGAGTGATTCTGTTGGTTTTCATGTCAATTGTCCCATAGACTTATTTCTACTTTTGTTGTTTTTGAGCATTTTATGAGGTACTACTTCTCAAAATCCTCTATCATCCTCCTCCATATGGGTTTAAATGTAATTTTTGTATTCTATGTCAGGATAATTTGTGACCAACATGGTACCCTTCTTGTCAAGGAAGATGAATATTTTATGGACTCTGCTTCTTTCCTGCTGTGACTTTTGTATAGGTTGAGGTTTTATACAAAATGGTGATAATTAATGTCAATATTTTTGCCTTTTTCCATTTCTGATTTCTAAGCATTGACAACTCATTTAAATAGGTCAGTATGAATCTGTTGCAATTATTTATAATGTCATATTTTCATCTTTATCCTGTCATCAATTTGATGTTGATTTTGTTTACTCAGAGAGTAAGCAATTGTTTTCTATTAAGTTATAGACAGCTGCATGTTTGCGTATGTGTGTGACTCAATGTCCACTTTGTCCAGCACTTTCCAATTCTTTTCTAAAAGAAATGACTCATGATATAGTTTTTAGGCTTCTAGGTAGTTTAAAACACTTTTTGGCTTCTTTCATTTTTCAAAACTAAGTCATATTTCCCAACACATTCTTTGTCATCTTATCCTGTGCCCTTCACATTGAAATCACATATTAAATTATTTTGAAAAAGTTTTTCAAAGAACATGAGGATGGAGATAATTTATTGAGAATTGAGGCAGATGGGAGAAGAAGGAGCTCATATTGAATGCTAGACCTCAATTTCTTCGGTAACATAACAGGCAAGGTCTTCAACTGCAACAGGAGGAGGGAAAGTATGGGAGACTTGATGAGAAAACAGATTATGTATGTAGAGAGATAAAGAATCAGTTAGGGAGGAATAAAAGGACTCCCTTCCTGCAGTGAGGACCCAGTCAAATTTATATAACATTAATTTGTAATGTTCCCAGTCAGCATTGTTGTGAGATTTCCTTCAGTTGTGTTGAGTGGCTCATGAGTAGGATTAGAGGAGACAGTGGAAGTAATCCCGGGTTGTGGTTTGGTAAAATATGAGCAGTAATAGGACAAGAGAGCAAGGCATTTAAGAGCAAAAGATAGGGTAGGGTTGAAATTGGAGAAAAATGAAACTAAAAAATAAAGCTGCAGAAGTAGCCTAAGTAAATATTGAGGTGATGATGACCTGAAGTGGAGCCATCTATGGTGGTAGCTCTGAAAGTAGAGAAAAAGAGAGAGATTAAGAGATGTTCTTCAAACTTATTAGATATGTGAGGTAAGGGAACGTGAGCTGAAGATGATATGGATGTAAAGTTATTTGACTAGAAGTAGTGTGATGACCTCAGCTGGGACAGGGAAATATGGAAGAGTGACGGTTTAGCTAGGAAGATAATGAAATGTGATTGTCAATGAAGGTTATATCCTATCTATGCATGATTGTCTTCTGTGACTCACTCTGCCTCACCTACAATGAAAAAGGATGGGGGCTTCTTCACTGTCCATAGCCCTGTAAGGGCAAGCAAAGTGAAACTTTTTGTTGTCTTTTGTTTTGGAGTACTTCTCAGCACTAAGGCAATGAATTCCTTTGATTGAATGTTGCCTTTGTTTGTAGAAAGGCCTACACCCTTTTGCTAATTAGGTCACAAGAGGTATGAAACCCTTGAGAGGTGTAAAGTGCTCTGACTATGAAGAAGTGTATATATACTCTGAGGTTAGTATTTTGTTTGGGGGTCATTTATTGGAAGACCGTTGGTGTAGAGACTCTGGGTAACTGTTAAGGAGCCGATATTGGTGTTTCTTTCTCTGGTAACTATGTATGTATAGCTTTGGTCAGACAACTAGAAGCCTGTCTGTTGATTTGTGTTATTTGCTCAGTTTATGTAATTTCTGCTTGTATTTGCTCTGAAGTTCAGGTTGCTGACTTTTTCCCTGAACTAAGTGAATCCTATTTGTATATTTAATTGAAGTGAGATTGTAAACCCCTTAAAGTTGCTTTCCTTAGAAAAGCAGATCAAAGAACCTGTGCTAGCAGCTGTTCTATGTGCTGGTGTTATCGGCCTTACACCTCCACATCACTTCCTAGCAGCATTGTTGTTACATGCCCCCGGGTATAGAGCCCAGCCTCACTGAAAACTTGACTCAGTCAGTTGGTGATATTGTTACAACGTGTAGATAAACTGTGTATGAATATTTGCTCATGCCATGGAATAAGGAAATCAAAATATCTATGCAGTTCCTGAGGGTATTTGGTAGTTTAGCTTATAACTGTCACTGCTAGCCTTGCTTACAAAGGGAAAGTTGGAAGTGCTAACAGTAGGAGACAGTTTGGGGGAATAAGGATAGGCACCATTGTATTGGAGACAAGCCCAATGATTGGATATTGTAGTCAATCCAACAATAAACATCAATAAACACCTATGTAACAACAGGCACTGTTCCAAGCTCTGAGGATACAAAGTGAAAGATTTTATTCTTTCAGTCTAACAGAAGAAACAGTTCAAACAGGTATGTACAAACAAGATATAGCCAGGATAAATTGAATACATTCAACAGAGGCAAAACACTAACATTAAGGATCAGAAAAAATCTTTTTTTGTAGAAGATGAGATTTATTTCAGGGAGGTTGAGATGTGATTATTTTCCCACCCTGATTGGTTAATTATAGACTCCTTGAGGATAGACCATGGCCCTGTTCTGGAGACCACTACTTTAGAGAATAGGGAGCTGCAAGTCGTACTTCGGACTCTTGCTGACAGAGAAAACCTCAGTTTTCCCACTCATAAAATGGGTGCATTGGCAACTACTTCAAAGACTTGTAAAGATAAAATGAAATAAGAGGTAAAGTGCTTTGCAAAATTCCTATGCACTATGTAAATGTAAGCTATTAGTAGTGGTAATAATTACAATAGCAGATTCTAGAAGTCACTGAGGCCCCTTCTGTGAGGCATGATGGAGTTGGAGATGGGATAGAGAATTATACTGAGATTCAAATGACAGAATATACAAACCTAAGAATTAGATCCTAAATACAGTGAAGAAAAGGCAAGACAGTGATTTTTATAGGTCCATGAATATAGGTCATATTAGAATTTCTTTAAATGACCTGCTTAGTAAGGTACAATCTCCTAGAAAGGCAAACATACTTTTTAATGTGCTATCACATTTATGCATGTTTCCACTTAATATCATTATCTTTCAACGATACATTTTTTCTTCTAAATATTGCTAGTCACATGCTTTCATTAAAAAAAATATGAATGAATAAAGGGAAGACTATTGTTCAGCAAATCAAAGATGGCTGAATGGATTAAAAAGACACATTTCCTAAGGGAACATTTGTGGATGATTGAACTGCTCTCAATCTACAAGCCATTTTTACACCATTTTTCTTTTTGACTAATTGATTATGACAGGTGTCACCCAAGCTATGTAGCCCAGGCTGCCCTGATGATCTTGACTGTAAGATTGAGAGTCTAACAAGGAATATTTTTTTTCTTGAAATGGGAGGGCTGTTCGCTGCTGTTTTTCCTCATTGATTTTATAGTTTATGATTTCAGTTAGTTACTGAGATCCATTCACTGCATAAATGTAAGCAGTCACTATAACCATATTTTCAATTGATTTTTCTTCTACTTGTAAAGAGAGATTTTGTTCAGCAGCAACTGACCAGAAATGGGAAATATCTAAAATGTATGTGTAGTTTAATGTTCATATACTATATGCATATATAATCAATCAACAAAAATGCACATTAATCATTTACTATGGGATACATACAGTGTTAAGTGAACCTTTGCATGTATACACATCTACAAACATATATTACACAGTTCTATATGCAGTACTTGGCACATGACACGTGCTTAATAGATGCTTGCTAAATGAATTACCATGGGTATATATGTGAAAGAGAGGTATTGTGGAGTAGTGAATAGAGAACTAGCCTCAGAGTTGGAAAGATCTGGGTTGAAATCCTACTCCTGATATATCCAGGCATTGTGACACTGGGTAAGTCACATAAGCTCTCAGTACCTGAGTAGCTGCTGATCTACATTGGGAGAGGGTTTTGTCAACAGGACACCCTATACCAATGAAAACAGATATTGGGTGGTAAACTGTAGATATATACATAACTACAGATAAACATGTAGATATGTAGTAAGTATCTGAGGCTAGATTTGAACTCAGGAAGATGTCTTCCTCATTTCAGGCCCAGCACTCTATCCGTTGTGTCGTCTGATCTAAGAAAGAGTTAATACACCTCACCAATTATTTCTGTTTTTTTTTCCTCATCTGTACCTACAGGCCTATCATTTGCAAAATCAACATTCCCAGATGAAATGACTGAAGAAATGGAGAGTATTTTTATAACTAGCTATTAAAATTATTTTATGGTTTCCTACTGTTCTTGAAATCAAAAAAAAGCATAAAATAACCTAGATCACAATATTAGTTACAGATGTCAGCTTTCCTTTTTTCTCTAAAAAAAAGGTGTTAATGAATTACTCTAGACTGATTTCAGACATAATTACTGGATTGTACAATATATCATTCCACATTTATGCCAGCAAATTAGCATCTGTGATTCATACAGTAGTAGCTTCTTTAATTTTATCATCCCCTAAATACATGTTGTTTAGATTTTCCAAATAACAGGTGGTCCTGTACCTTCTAGGCTGAATAACATTTACAATTATACTACCACATCGGTGCATTTTTCAAAGATGGCACTAATGATATGCCCCACTATTCAGGTTAAGAAATAAGTCTGCTGCTTTGGCAAACTACTAAATCTTGTAAGGGCATCAGTAGTTTCAACTGGAGAAACACAACTTCAAAAAATATAACCTTTTTCCCTTCCCATTTGATGTATGTAAAATGG